>APFE031712249.1:29780-48722 GCA_000404065.3 Pinus taeda
CAGATTGGGCCGGAAGAGTGGATGACAGGAAGAGCACAAGTGGTGGAGCATTCTTTATGGGTTCCAGATTAGTATCTTGGTTCAGCAAGAAACAGAGTTCAATTGCCTTATCTACAGCTGAAGCGGAATATGTAGCAGCTGCATCTTGCTGCACTCAACTCCTTTGGATGATGCAGACCTTGCAGGATTTTCAAATCACTTGTACACCACCTATCCCCATCTTATGTGATAATACAAGTGCAATCAGCATTTCAAAAACTCTTATCATGCATTCAAAGACCAAGCACATACCGATCAACTATCACTTTCTTCGGGAACAAGTGTTGGAACAAAAGGTCAAATTGGAGTATGTTCCTTCTAAGGAACAAGTTGTTGATATTCTCACCAAACCACTGCCCAGGGAAACTTTTGAATATCTCAAACAGAAGCTGGGAGTAGTTGATGTATCATCTTGCTCTTAAATCTTGTTAGTTTCAGAGAAAAATGGGTGTATGCGTGTTGCCTGAGGAGGATCTGCATACATATGCTGGTTTGTGCAGAGAAATTCGTGTATATGGAGGCTTGATGGATATCAGAAGGGGCAGGCTCTGGTTGAAGATATTCTGATGTGGGTCTGATAGAGACCATCTGGCACAGGTTCAGGGGGAGCAGATAATCTTCTAATACTGTATTGTTGGCATTATCTTAGAAGCTTTGGTTTCTAGTTCATAGCTGTTGTTGGTTTCAAGTGGAACAGAGGCAGAGTGAGAATAGAAGGAAATCTTGGTTGCTGATCTAAATGGTGCTTGATGGTTGCTGCTATTGGTGACTTTCATAAGTCTTGTTCTAGATATTTTGTCTCTATGTCATGTATCTCTTTTGTGATATTTCTTTTATGGTGTCAAGGTCATGTAACGGCCTATTTTGGTTTCCCCACTATGCCTGGGATGAAGATGTAACGTATTTGGTTGTCATATGTAAATTTCCTATGTATCCCCACTTGGTTGGGTGGATGATACCCACTTGTTTAGGTGATGGATGTATGTATTGAGTCTTTTTGGTGATAGGAAGGTCTTTTATGTCATCATTCTTCTTGAAGAACATCTTGTTGCAGATCTTGCCTACAGTCAGGAGGAGCATGGTCAGCACAGCTGGGTAGAAATTGCAGCGTATACTCAGGGGGAGCACAACCCTTTGCCCTTGATGACAAAGGGGGAGAATGACTTTGAGGATCTTGGGGTTGCCATCAAGTCCAAAGGGGGAGACTGTTGGCATTATGGCACTGGTTTGGAGCTATAGCACAGGTGTTGTCCTTGATGGCAATTCTCTTTGGTAACAGATCTCTGTTCAGGCTTTCAGAATGAAGGAAAAGGCATATACACAGGTTCATCTAGACGAAGACGCGTATACATGTGGGTTATACGTGAAAAAGGCACGTATGCGTATACAGGCACTTTCATGCAAGTAAAAGCATGTAGATGTTGGATAACTTACCTTTGGTCCATGGTAGTTAGTCCTTGGTACTTGAACCTATGATTTTGGACCATGGTACCTCGTCAGAAGTGTTGATCCCAAGTATTGGGTGCATGGTATTGGTTTATTATGGTTTTGGACCGTGGTATTGTGGAAGGCCTAAGACTATAAAAGAGGAAGGAGATCATGTGGCAAAGCATCATCTGAATTATTGAATATCTAATAATGTGCTAGATCTGAAATATTGGAGATTGAAGTTATGGTGCAGGTCTGGATCTGAATGAAGGAGGAACCTTAACGCAAAGAGAAGGATAAGTTCTATTGATGGGGCATAATCTTTAAGCTTGAATGATAGTATCTTTGTATGATTTTGATCTTCTATATGTGGCGCTTGCTTGATCTATAAGTCTGATAATCTGGGTTAATTAGTGATTCATTATCTGAAAGAGCGAATTATCCTTTATAGATCTGTACGCAGGTTCAGTGAAGCGAAGGCGCGTATACACGCAGGTTCAGTGAAGTGAAGAAGCGTATACGCAGGTTGTTCCATACGCAGAAGCGTATGCACGCAGGTTTCAAGTTGTTAAAGTAGTGTATATATTTTGAGTTGTGATATTGCTGCTTCTGTTTATTGCTGCAGTGTTCTGGGTTCAGATTTTGGTGTGTTTTGGGTACAGCTGTCAAAGAAGTATCTACTTGATTTAGATCTAATTGGTGAAAAGGAGATTGGTTGATGGAGAAATTCTTGATGATTGATTGATGTTCATGGATCCAGTCTAAAAATTTATGAAACGTGGTCCCTGGAAGAAAGAGAAGGTTGTAGCCTTCTGTAGGCTAGCACCTACGCACTAGTATTTTGGCTAGTGCAAGAGAAAAGGGGGTTGTAGCTCCCTTCCGGGAGAAGCAAGAGAACAAGAGAGAGTTGTAGCTCTCTGCAGGTTGTAGCCTGCGTACTGGTAAAGGACTGCACTAGAACATTGTAAAAAGAAGTTTCTAATTAAAGAAATATAGAGACGAATTTCAGCAGGTGGTTTTCACTCACGTTGGGTTTCCACCTTATATCTTGTGTTCTTGTGTGCGATTGTCTTTCTACTTTGCTTTACTGTTTCTGGTTACTGGTTATTTGATTCTGAAATATAGATTAACAATCAACATCAGAAAGATAAAAGTAAATTAAAAGTTTTCATTGTATACGCGGGTTTCCCTCTGCATAACTGCGTATATACGTGGGTTTAATGAACTGAAGTAGCGTATATCATTTGTTTTGAAAAAGGAATATTTGTCTTGATAATACTGATTCACCCCCCTCTCAGTATTATTTCCAGCAATTGGTATCAGAGCAGGTCCTTCAGAAGAATCTTAATCGCTTGAAGGAAGATCTTTCATCATGAGCAACTACGAGAGGGAAGCATCAATCAGGTCACTGATTTTTGATGGGACAAACTTCGTATATTGGAAGGTAAGAGTTATTGCCTAGCTTCAATCTCTTGGTACAGAAGTCTAGGATATCATAGATACAGGGTATACTTTTCCATCAGCAACTCCTACAGATCTGGCTGAGAAGAATAAATATGAAACAAATGCAAAGGCGGTCAATACTCTATTAGGATTCCTATCTCAATTGGAATTTGTCAAGGTAATGCAGTTTAAATCCGCAAAAGAAATATGGGACAAGATTGTTCTGAGCTATGAAGGAGATGATCAGGTAAAACGAGCAAAACTTCAAACCCTCAGGATTCAATATGAAAATCTTCAAGATGTATAATGATGAAAGTGTGGCTAACTATTTTCTTCGTGTAGATGAGATTTTTAATTGTATGAAAATTTGGGTGAAGAAATAAAAGAGGCTGTTGTGGTTGAAAAAGTTCTAAGATCTTTGTCCCCTAGGTTTGAATCTAAAGTTTCTGCAATAGAAGAAAAAGAGAATCTACAAAACCTTAAAATGTCACAACTGCATGGAATTCTAACTTCTTATGAAATGAGGAAAGCAGTTCCATCAAACAGGAGAGAAGCTACCTTCAAGGCTTCAGGCAAAGGAGAGTACTATGAGTCGGGACACGTGTCAAAAGAAGAAGAAGAATCAAATTTTGTCAGAAATATTCAATGGGGTATTGGAAGATTCAGAGGTAAGTTACCTTTCAAATGCTTTGCTTGTGGAAGAGTAGGACACTATGCTGCCAAATGTCCTCATAAGGATAAGATTGACAAGGGAAAGGAACCTCTTAGATGGAACAAGAAACAAAATGCAAATAAGAAAAGCTATTACACTCATGAAGACAGTGATGGACTATCAAATAGTGATGAAGATGAACGAGCTAATGACTATAAACTTTTAATGGCTTTTGAATATGATGATTACATGGATGCTATAGATGTGGATAACTTTTATGAAGAGATTTCTAGACTTAAGACATGTTTAGAAGAAAAGAATGTGATCATTGATACTCTGCAATTTCAACTTGATGAAAAGGAAAAATTTCTTGAGAAGTTAGAATGTGAAATTGTTGGCCTTAGAAAAGAAATTGAGAAAACAAAGGATCTTAATCTTAAATTTGTTAAAGGATCTGAAACTCTGGATGAGATTATCAATGTACAGCGTTCTCCACTAATCAAGACAAGTATGTGTTATAATGGAGAAACATCACAAGCATCCACCTCAAAGAGTTATCTTGACGCAGCAAGGAGGAATGAGCAAAAGCCCAATGGAGATCACCAGGTAAAGCAGGGACGAATTACATCAAGAACAAACAAAGACTACCGGGTAAACCAGGGGCAATCCATCTTAAGGGTGAAAAAAAGCTACAACCAACCACAGGTAAAAACTTCTCAATTTGCTTCAAGAATGGATGACAATAGAAATTACAATCATTTGGCGGGTAGATTTGATAATCGCAGAAGTTTCTTCAATTGGCAATGTTTCTCTTGCCATAACTTTGGTCACAAAGCAGCTCAATGTGTTGCCTATAAGACAATCATGACTAGAGAAGCTCAAAAACAAAGAAGTATGACTAGGATTATGAAAAGGACCTATAACAACTTTTCGGCACTTGAAAATGAAATTGAATGTTCTATTTGTAATAACTTCGGTCATGAAGATTCTGAATGCAGGAGCAAGTTTTGGCAAACAAAGGAACAAGCCTCAAGCACCAGAACATGGAGAATAAAGGAACCACAACCAAAAAGATGTGGGATAGCTTTTTATGCAGAAGGACAGGAAAATCTATGGTACATCGGCAGTGGATGTTCGAAGCATATGATAGGTGATAAAGATAAACTTGAATCATATACTTCTTTAGAAAAGGGAAAGAACGTTTCTTTTGGAAATGATACCCCTGCAGCCATCAAAGGAAAATGCACTGCTCAGTTGAAAGAAAAGTTCAAAGCTGGAAATGTTTTGTATGTTGATGGCTTGAGGCATAATCTACTGAGTGTAAGTCAGATATGCGATCAAGGAACCGAGGTAATATTTCGATCAAAAGGATGTAGTGTTTGTGATCTTGATACAGGAAAAACAGTGATCAAAGGTAGAAGAACTCCAAATAATTTATACATATTTGAGGAAGGACAACAACAATGCTATTTGAGCAAGGATGATGAACACTGGCTATGGCATCGGAAGTTGGGGCATCTAAGCTTTTCACAAATAAGGAAAGCATGCAAATACCAGGTAGTTCGTGGTCTTCCAGATATCAAAATTCCAAACAACACAATATGCAAATCATGTCAGTTTGGTAAGCAAACTAGAACTAACTTCACTGAGAATTAAGGATCAGCTAGCATGCCTCTTGAGCTAGTCCATACAGATGTATGTGGTCCATTTAGGAAAAGGTCACCTCAAGGAGAAGAATACTTTATATTATTCATTGACGACTTCTCCAGGATGGTTTGGTTAGGACTTATGAAGCACAAGGACGAAGCGTTCGAAAAATTCCAATCCTTAAAAGCCTTGGTTGAAAATGAATCAGATTAGAAAATTAAGTGCTTCAGGTCCGACAGAGGTGGGGAGTTTACCTCATATTATTTTTTGATTTCTGTGAAGAACATGGAATAAGAAGGGAATTCTCTACAGCTAGGACTCCTCAGCAAAATGGAGTGGTGGAAAGGATGAATAGAATAGTCCAACAAATGGCTCGTGCTATGCTTGATGAGTCTGGAACTCCCACAACCTTCTGGGGTGAAGCTGTGTATGGTGCGGTTGTTATTCTCAACAAAACAAATGTCCGAGTAAACAACACTCAAACTCTGCATGAGCTCTAGTATGGTGAGACTCTTTTAGTAAAGCATTTCAAAAATTTTGGGAGCAAATGCTATATTAAGAATACTGATGAACAACTTGGAAAACTTGAACCTAGAGCAGATGAAGGCATTCTCCTTGGTTATTCTCCCCATAGCAAAGCATATAAGCGTCACAATAAAAGACTTGGAAGAATTGTTGACAGCATTGATGTAGTGGTTGATGAAAAAGGATACATCCCTAGGCAAGTAAATCATGAAGATATCGAAGAGGATGAAGAATACCCTCAAAATCAGACCGATGATGAAGAAGAACCTCAAGAGGCACTAGAGGAACAGATAAGTATAGAAGAGAAGACTCCATCTAGGTATGTTCATAAGAATCATCCAGAATCTCAAATTTTGGGGCAAAAAGAGGCAGGTGTACAAACAAGAAGAACAATTGTAGAAGCCTCAAGCTATTTGGCATTGCTCTCCTCCACTGAACCACAAAATGTAAGAGAAGCTTTCAAAGATGAATGTTGGGTCAAGGCAATGGATGAACAACTTTAACAAATCGAAAAGAACAACACTTGGGAGTTGGTTCCTAGACCAAAAGATAAGAATGTCATAGGAACAAAATGGATCTTCAAGAACAAGTTGAATGAAAATGGGGAAGTAATTAGAAATAAGGCTAGACTTGTTTGTAAAGGGTATGCTCAACAAGAAGGAATAGACTTTGAAGAAACTTTTGCTCCAGTTGCTAGACTTGAGGCCATCTGAATGCTCCTTGCTCTCTCAAGCTTTCAGAAGTTCAAAGTATTTCAAATGGACATAAAATCAGCGTTTCTGAATGGAAACTTAGAAGAAGAAGTATACATTGAGCAGCCATGTAGTTTCATTCTTGGAGATGATCCAAATCTTGTTTTCAGACTAAAAAAGGCTCTCTATGGTCTGAAACAGGCTCCAAGGGCTTGGTACTATCGTTTGGACATATATCTTCATCAACAAGGATTCTCAAAAGGATCAGCAGATAGCAATCTTTATATAAAAATTGAAAATGACAAATTGCTAATACTTGTTGTGTATGTAGATGATATTATCTTTGGCAACAAAGAAGAAACTATGAGTCAAAGCTTTGTCTTTGTGATGCAGAAAAAATTTGAAATGTCTTTTCTTGGAGAATTGACATACTTTCTTGGATTGCAAATCCAACAAAATGAAGGCGGTATCTTCTTGTCTCAAACCAAGTACCTCAAGAAGATTCTGAAAAAGTATGGCATGGAAGATTCGAAACCAGTTTGTACCCCTATGGTTACAGGATGCAGCCTCAGTGCAAATGATGAAACAACAGCAGTGCATCAACCTACCTATAGATCCATGATTGGAAGTCTACTTTATTTGACAGGTACCCGACCAGACATCATGCATGCAGTGGGAATAGTTGGAAGATTTTAGGCAAATCCAAAGGAAACTCATCTTCAGGCAGTGAAGAGAATCTTTAAGTACCTTTAAGGAACTCAATACTATGGCTTATGGTATCATAGAGATCCAGATCTCACACTTCATGCTTATACAGATGCAGATTGGGCTGGAAGTGTGGATGATAGAAAAAGCACAAGTGGTGGTGCATTCTTTATGGGTTCCAGATTAGTATCTTGGTTCAGAAAGAAATAGAGTTCGATTACTTTATCTACAGCTGAAGCGGAATATGTGGCAGCTGCATCTTGCTGCACTCAACTCCTTTGGATGATGCAAACCTTGCAGGATTTTCATATCACTTGTACACCACCTATCTCCATCTTATGTGATAATACAAGTGCAATCAGCATTTCAAAAAACCCAGTCATGCATTCAAGGACCAAGCACATACCAATCAAGTATCACTTTTTCCGGGAACAAGTGTTGGAACAAAAGGTCAAATTGGAGTATGTTCCGTCTAAGGAACAAGTTGCTGATATTCTCACCAAACCACTGCCCAGGGAAACTTTTGAATATCTCAGACAGAAGCTGGGAGTAGTTGATGTATCATCTTGCTGTTAAATCTTGTCAGTTTCAGAGAAGAATGGGTGTATGCGAGTTGCATGAGGAGGATCCGCGTACATACGCCGGTTGGTGCCGAGAAAGTCATGTATATGGAGGCTTGATGGATATCAGAAGTAACAGGGTCTGTTTGGAAATTATCTGATATGGGTCTGACAGAGACCATCCGGCACAGGTTCAGGGGGAGCAGATAATCTTCTAATAATGTATTGTTGGCATTATCTTTGAATCTTTTGGTTCTAGTTCACAGCTGCTGTTGGTTTCAGGTGGAACAGAGGCAGAGGGAGAATAGAAGGAAATCTTGGTTGCTGATCTGAATGGTGATTGACAGTTGCTGCTGCTATCAGTTGTTGGTGACTTTCATAAGTCTTGTTCTAGATATTTCGTCTCTATGTCATGTATCTCTTTTGTGATATTTATTCTATGGTGTCAAGGTCATGTAACGGCCTATATTGGTTTCCCCACTATGCCTGGGATGAAGATGTAATGTATTTGGTCATCATATGTAAATTTCTGATGTATTCCCACTTGGCTGGGTGGATGATATCCACTTGGTTTGGTGATGGATGTATGTATTGAGTCTTTTGGTGATAGGAAGGTCTTTTATGATGCATAAATCTTGGTTCTTCTTGAAGAACATCTTGTTGCAGATCTTGTCTACAAGTAGGGGGAGCATGGTCAGCATAGCAGGGTAGAAGCTTCAACATGTACTCAAGGGGAGCACAACCCTTTGCCCTTGATGACAAAGGGGGAGAATGACTTTGAGGATCTTGAGGTTGCCATCAAGTCCAAAGGGGGAGATTTTTGGCATTATGGCATAGGTTTGGAGCTATGGCACAGGTGTTGTCCTTGATGGAAACTCTCTTTGGTAACAGATCTCAGTTCAAGCTTTCAGAATGAAGGAAAATCCATATACGCAGGTTCATCTAGACGAAGACGCGTATACACACGGATTATACGTGACAAAGGCGCGTATGCACATACACGCACTTTCATGCAAGTAAAAGTGCATATATGCTGGATAACTTACCTTTGGTCCGTGGTAGTTAGTCCTTGGTACTTGAACCTATGGTTTTGGACCATGGTACCTCGTCAGAAGTGTTGATCCCAAGTATTGGGTGCATGGTATTGGTTTATTATGGTTTTGGACCGTGGTATTGTGGAAGGCCTAAGGCTATAAAAGAGGAAGGAGATCATGTGGCAAAGCATCATCTGAATTATTGAATATTTGATAATGTGCTAGATCTGAAATATTGGAGATTGAAGTTATGGTGCAGATCTGGATCTGAATGAAGGAGGAACCTTAGCACAAAGAGAAGGATAAGTTCTATTGATGGGTCATAATCTTTAAGCTTGAATGATAGTATCTTTGTATGATTTTGATCTGCTATATGTGGCGCTTGCTTGATCTATAAGTCTGATAATCTGGGTTAATTAGTGATTGAATATCTAAAAGAGCGAATTATCCTTTATAGATTTGTACGCAGGTTCAGTGAAGTGAAGAAGCATATACACGCAGGTTCAGTGAAGTGAAGAAGCGTATACCCAGGTTGTTCCATATGCAGAAGCGTATGCATGCAGGTTTCAGGCTGTTAAAGTAGCGTATATAATTTGAGTTGTGATCTTGCTGCTTTTGTTTATTGCTGCAGTGTTCAGGGATCTTGCTGCTTCTGTTTATTGCTGCAGTGTTCTGGGTTCAGATTTTGGTGTGTGTTTTGGGTACAGCTGTCAAAGAAGTATCTACTTGATTCAGATCTAATTGGTGAGAAGGAGATTGGTTGATGGAGAAATTCTTGATGATTTATTTATGTTCATGGATCCAGTCTGAAAATTTATGAAACGTGGTCCCTGGAAGAAAGAGAAGGTTGTAGCCTTCTGTAGGCCAGCACCTACGCACTAGTATCTTGGCTAGTGAAAGAGAAAAGGGGGTTGTAGCTCCCTTCCAGGAGAAGCTAGAGAATGAGAGAGAGTTGTAGCTCTCTGGAGGTTGTAGCCTACGTACTGGTAAAGGACTGCATCAGTACATTGTAAAAAGAAGTTTCTAATTAAAGAAAGATAGAGACGAATTGCAGCAGGTGGTTTTCACCCACATTGGGTTTCCACCTTATATCTTGTAAGCGATTGTCTTTCTGCTCCGCTTTACTGTTTCTTACTGGTTATTTGATTCTGAAATACAGATTAACAATCAACATCAGAAAGATAAAATTAAATTAAAAGTTTGCATTGTATACGCGATTTTCCTTCTGTATAATTGCGTATATACGCGGGTTTAATGAACTGAAGTAGCGTATATCATTTGTTTTTAAAAAGGAATATTTGTCTTGATAATACTGATTCACCCCCCCTCTCAGTATTATTTCCAACACTATATAAACCAACAAAATAATGAAGAAGGTAAATAATAAAAGTAAAATTAGACTGTAAGTATTTTGCTTTAAACGAAAGCGTAAAAGAATAATAAATAAACAAAACACAATCTTTATAGAAATACGAACAGAAACTATAACCATCCATGCGTAGCTATTTCCTTTGTATTAATGAGAATTGTGTTCAAGATAACAGTGAAAAGTTAACCACAAAAAAATGGTCATAGAACTACAAGAAAAAAGGACATTGGTGAGGGGTGAAAAATGTCACCATAAGCTCATTGGTGATGGTCAAAAGAGCCTTCATCACCAAAAAATGAACGTCACCAAAAGTATAGGTGTTGTAGTGACATTCAAAGTCCATCACCAATAATGATTTATAGTGACGGATAGTGACTATCACCATTTCATATGAGCAATGGTGACGGACCATAGCCACCGTCACCAAAAACTGAACGTCACCAAAGGTGGCGTCACCAAAAGTATAGGTGTTGTATTGACATTCAAATTCCATCACCAATAATGATTTATAATGATAGATAGTGACTGCCACCATTTCATATGAGCAATGGTGACGGACCATAGCCTCCGTCACAAAAAAAATGAACGTCACCAAAGGTGGCGTCACCAAAAGTATAGGTGTTATAGTGACATTAAAGGTCCATCACAAATATTGATTATAATGACGGATAGTGACCGTCACCATTTCATATGAACAACAACGATTTCGTATGATGGACCTTTCATGGCCATCACTATTGGTGCATATATATGGTGACGTTTGTTGACCCTCACCAAAAGCTGCATTGCCATAAGTATAGGTGTTGTGGTGACATTCAAGGTTCATCACAAATAATGACTATAATAAAGGACATCGACCATCACCATTTCATATCAACAAAAACGATTTATGGTTACACACCTTTGAGGTTCATCACTATTGATGCATATATATGGTTGCGTTTGTTGATCATCACCATTTCATATTTTGGTGATGGTTGAAAAATGTCACCAAAGCTCATTGGTGATGGTAAAAAGCTCATTCCATATGGATCATGTCAGGGCACGATGGAATCGAACCACCAACCTCCTACTTGTAAAGAAGGTTCTCTTCCATTGATCTAGCACCCTTCAAATAATTAGACTTTTAAAATTAGACCTTGAAACTTCATAAATTTTAAATTCTACAACTTTCAATAAATTAAAGTCTCGACAATATTTTACTAAAAAAGCAAAGCAACATCGAAGTTGCAGGTCCCTACCTAATGGTTATGGAAGTTTTGAAAAGTGGGTGGAGGGAAAAATAATTATGAATAAGAGAATCAATATTTTCAGTTGAATACTCAATTAGAAATGAAAGTCTGAAGACATTTATAATCTATAAATGACCTATAACTAGAAAATGCACCAAACATTGCAAAGGAAATGTCATAAGCTGATAACATATGGAAGAAGAACATTGATGAAGAAAGAAGCAATATGTTATAGGTTGAGTGAAAGAAAAATCTCAATGTTGTTGTTGTTTGGTGTTTAGATATCTGAATGATATCTAAAATTTTTTGCAAATGTAACACAAATCTCTGAAAACCATGAACGACAAATGATAAAAAAAAAATTATGTATATATCCCCTTTACATAAACCAACATGAAATTTGGAATTTCACAAGTCCACACTCAAAACATGACAGCAACCAACAAATAAAAGAAATTGACTTGGACAGAAAGCAATAGCTTCACCTTCATTCTTGAGCTGCTTCTGTTTATTTCAATTTGACTCATGACATTCTTTATTTGACAAGGAATCAAAATCATCACTACTATTAAATTCATCCAAAACAGACTTTGGATATCCCACTAACATCTGCATTTTTGTTGCCATGCCTGAAAACCATGGAGTTTCCTGTTGATAGTAGAATAAGAAGTGTGCCTGTTGCTCAAGAACACATTCCTTATTAACCATTGTTACCTGAAAAAAACCAAAGATACAACACAATATCAGCGTACACAAAATCCCATATCGAAATATAATCATAACTTAGCAAAGAAGTCTAAAATATGTTCTTAATTAATAAGCTTTGTATTTGGAAATATTGTTTCTTTAGATTTAAAAAAGACTATGTTGTACAACGCTTCTGTCTATTTATCCAGGTAATTATATCATAGCATATGTCACACAGTAGCAATCTACAGTACCTAAAGTAAAAAGACAAATTTGCTCAAGAAAATAGATTTAGAAAATGAGATTTGAAAACTATAAGTTTGTCATCAAAGCTTTACTTAATTTAACAACAAACTAGTTGGAGTTTGAAAATCAAAATCATTCATAGGAAATGAATAGGACAATGGCCAAAGTCATTACTCATAGAAAGAAAGCTAGAGTCACTATTTCCATTGCAAATAACTGAAATTTGGCCAGTGATCTAACAATTAGAGCTTATTTTCTGGGAAGACTCGTCAATACCACCATTTTTTTTCCATGGTCTGTTGTGTCTCTAGATCCAGATCAGATAGCTTGCCATTCTCAAGTTCTACCTTTCAAGTACTGATTTCTGGCTCACCCTTTAAAACACAATTCTACCACTCCATTTTATTTGTTTTTGTCAAGAGAATTGGCAAGACCTTCCCATCCTCTGTTTTACATAATCAATAACCATCCATTAATGATATGAAGAATAATAGATACACAAAAAAGGCCAAAGATGTTCTTGTTGTATACTTATGTTCTAGGACTCATCTGACCTTACTGGTGTAAAGAGCTCACCCTGAAAAATTAACATCCACCTGGAACTTAGAAAAGAAATTCAAATCAAGCTCCAAGTAAACCAATCAAAATATGAACATCATTTTAATCAATAAAATATCTGACTTAAAATAAAAGTGGTCTAGAATTGAATGTTATATCAACCATGTCAAGTAACTAATATCGAGTGAGAAATACAATCCATGCATATTGGATTAGTGAAATAATTGATCTGGTAAAGCTCAAAAATAGATGATTTAGAGCTAAGAAACGCAAATAAATGACTTAGAACTAAGACATGAGGTTGCCCTTTCAACCTTGTCGTTAAATAACTCTTCTTTATGTTACTTACCATTAAAAAAAAAATTGATACCAGGTGGAAGTGGTATTGTAACATTAACCTCTGATAGTTTGTTTCCACGACTACTTCTCAAGATCCGCTCCATTACCAGCATTTGGGGCTAGATAAGATACATGAAAAAACCATCAACATGAAAATCAAATCTACATCCTTGTAAAAAAAATGGGAGGGAAAAGATATCCACAAATTGAAACAAACTGTAGGATACCTCATTCCTACAACATGATTATCTTGTCATGAACAATAAAAAAATAAATCGGGAGAAATGTAATTTTTGCCACATTTTGACAATGAAATATTTTTCATATTCTATGAACAATTGATGAAAAATGTCAGCTAAAGCTTGTCAGCATCAAGATTATAGTAAAACATAAAGGAACTGCTCCAACACATATATAATCCTAAACATAAGTATCTATACATATAAGTATTTATTGAGGACATTGTATTTTGTGAAAATATGGAAGTCAAATCTTTGAAATAACACAATTTATGGTACCACTTCCTTATGAAGTCCATTCATTCGAGTATTTACAAAGTCCATTTAGGAATTTATTCAAAGTTCAAAGTTCAAACAATTAACATGTAGCCTAAAAAAACTCAGATTTGAAAAGGAGATAACCCAAATATGTAGAGTATATATCTCGCATTATATATCCTAATTTCCAGACATTGAAATGACACTTTTTAGCATACTATTGTGAATTTAGCCCAAAATGCTAGAAAAAAAATATTGATGGTTATTTTGCTAATATAAGTTTTATACATGCATGTATTTAAGCAATTAGCTTGGAATGTCAAACATATCTAAGGATGCACACAATACGTTGCATCTTTAGCAATGGTGTGTGAACTTGAGACAACGAAGTCCAACATTAACAGTTTTCATACAATATGCACTAGCAAAATAGGTGAACAATAGTATTGTAGGTACGTGTTATGAATATATGTATTGCAGGCCAATAAGAGTATGGTTGGAACATTCATGTCCAACCCTTCCAATTTTGCCTATAATTTTCACTGGTCTAATAGGTAAACAATAGAACTGTAGGTGTGCATTCTGTATCACTTACCTAAATCCAACACCTTCAACATAGAAATTTCAAAGAATATGTCCAGAACTGGTAGGTAATTTGCAAAATGACAGAGTTGGCTTGATTGTTTCTGGAGAACACTAGATTCTTACATTGTTCAATGTAAATTCATGACACTTTTCCAAGCTTAGATGGAACAAAAAGGAACCAAGCTAGAAGGTTATTTAAAGAATCCTTACTTAGCTAGGGTAAAATGTTAGCCCTTTTTTGTCAAAAAGCATAAATGTAAAAACTTTAAGAAATTCAGTGAAGAGACTGCATAAATGTTATTATCAAACCACTAACATAAACAAAGCTAAGAAATATTTCATTGTAGAAGAGATATTCATGGTCAAATTAACAAGAAAGTGACCTTTTAGCATAGTTAATGCACTAGTGCTCATGTTGTAGTGTCCCAGGGCATGCTAGGGACTACAGGGAGTGCTCATGTACATCTAGGGAAGAGGTGGGCAGACATTGAGCTGTAGGCAGGAGGACTACAAGTGATGCGGGGAAGATATTTGAGGTACCCAACCTCTTGGATTATACCTTTGTTATGGGAACCCCGAAGAGAGAGTAGCAAGACTAGCGGATGTAGGTAGAGACAGATATGGATGAAGCAGCAGAGAGTGCTACAGTACAGGAGTCCCCAGGCAGTGTGAGGCTAGCAGGCTGAAATAGTGCAAGCCCTAGTTGTGGTCACAAATGAGCCCTAGATTTAGTCATGAAGGGAGACTTAGATGTATTCTTGAAGGAGCTCTAGCCACAATCAAAAAAGAAGCCCTAGCTACAGTAAAAGGTAGCCCTAACCGTAGTTAAAAGGAGGCTTAGCCACAACAAGAGAGAGGCCTAAGACACAGTCTAGAGAGAGCCCTAAGATGCAGTCAGGAGAGGCATAAAGACATAATCAAGAGAGGCGAGATACACAACAAAAGGAAGGCTCTTATCCATAGGAAAGTAGGCCTTAATCCGTAACAAGAGGGAGGCCCTTATCAGCCATCAAGAAGAAGCATATAGTCGCAGTCAAGGAAGTCCTAAAGAAGCACTCAGAGAGGCCCTAGCCACTGCAAGAAGGATCTGTAAGACAGCAAGAAAGAAGCCCTAGAAGCAACGTGGAAGTCTTATGTTTTGCTATAGGTACAATGTGTGAAAGGGAGGTAATTTTGAGTGTTGTTCTTGGGTGCTCTTGTAGGGAGAAGGGTCGAAGTTTGAAGTTTAAGATCACAGCAAGAAGAGGCATTCAACGTGGGTTAAATAGGGTTGTTCTGTAGCTATTCCAGGAATATTGAAGGGTTGAAAAGGGGCTGAGTATCTTGCTTGAAGCTTCAACTAAAGGATGAAACTCAACTAAAGGATGGCTTAGCTTAATAAAGTTCATGATGGCCTTTTACAATCATATACTTATGAGTGAACCCAACTCTTATTATTGGGACTTATCCTAGTGTCCTAATATGTGGGATATAGAGGACAAATAAGATCTCCCTTTCTCCATTGCATTCCTCCCAGCTTGAAAATCAGAAGGGGACAATGAATTTCATATACACATACTTAACAGATATATATTCCCAATCTCTTGCCATCTACTAGTTGTGCCTGCTTGAGCTAGGCTCAAGCAATTAGTCAATCCAGAGCATACATATCCCTACTTATTCTCCACAGGCCTCTGGTGGATCTCTCTATCCCTGTAGTGCCAGTAAAATGGTTTGGGTATGGTAAGGGCTGCTAGCTAGTTTTTTGAACCTTTGTATTTACATCTATTTTCGCCTGGCCTTACCCTACTCTCATCTCTATGTATTCTCAAGTTAAACCAACTACACAATCGAAAAAATTGTTCTTGTGTGGTATCTCAAAATGCTTTTCAAACATAAAATTACAACATATTGTCACAAGGAGACTAATCATGGTTTAACATATCAAACTTGACATCTTACATTAACAATTTCCTTTTCTGTGATATTAGTCTTCTGCCCAAGCCTTGGAATTATGCCTAAAGGGGTGTACTACATGACCGAGGGTTTCCACTGCTAGTAAAATTAATTATAACTAATTATGAGAACAAGATAGCATTGTTTATATACCATATTTCTTAAATTAAATATTAGCTTCCTGTATGAATTACAGTGCATTGATAGAAACAAAGATAGTTTCCAACAAAAAGCACCCAAAAAAGTAGCAAAAGTCATAGGAGACACTTATTTCACTTCTTCGGTGTTGGTCTTTGAAGACCTCCACCACCATCATCACTTCCACATGCATCCTCCTGCACCTCAAGAGTTGCAGGTACCACTCCCCTGTTTCTTGAAATCTCTCTGATAGGAGTCTCTGTAGCCTTCTCAGAACAAGGAACCATAAGTGGATTGGTTCTGTGAGGCATCAACTCCTCACCACTTTCAATAGCTTCCATTATCAACTTCCAGTCTTTAAAATCAAACCAAAAAACAAATTGGCTGTAATAAGCTTCTCTAGATGCCATTTATGTAGCTCTGGGAGCATTTTTGGGGACAACAAAATGTTTTCCATTTTCATCGACATTTATTTCAACTCTACCATCCTTTACTAGAAAATGATAGTGCAAAGATGTTTTCTATTGTCTAGGAAAATGATATTCTATTTAGAACCAAATTGTCTACTCTGGCTTGCTTTTGTTTTTGCAAAATGTTAAATATGCTTGCCATATTCTTGTCTATTTCTGATTTTTCATCTTCCGGGGAATTTTTCACTGCTTCAGGTCGAGTGCTTTCTGTCGGCTTAGTATGTTTTCTCTGTACTATATCTTTCCTTTGCTTGGGTTCATTATCCATTGGTCCAAGCATAGTGAAAATTCCTGCCACATGCTGGAAAACATAAGCAGCTAAAAGCCCAATATTTCTCCATGATATTTGGGTTTGATCATCATTTCCCTCCAAAGACCTGCTTCCATATGCCTGGTCACTATAGTTTCTTAGAATATCACTACTAATAAAATCAACTGGAGTATCACCATCATTGTTTTGTGATCTGTTAATAGTAGTGAGGAGTGTGGATGTGAGATAAAAGATTGTATCAACATCTGTAACTTTCTCATGAGGTCTCTAAACAAAATTGTGCAAGCTTTCCACTTTTCTAATTATAGCCTCAAATTTGCCAGATTCTGCTTTTAAAATATTTTCTCTCTCCTCAGTAATCGAAGTCTTGAGGGGATGATAATGGTACCTTAATATACAGTGTTGCACCATACTCTAAATGTTACCACTGCATGCAGTAGCATCTTCTTTCTCTCTCGGGGGCTTACTGTGGCCTTGTTATGATCCTTTTACCGCACGAGAGGAATTTTCCAGTGTCTGACTTAATGTTTCTTCCTCTTTAACTCTAGCTTGGGTACCAAGCCTTCTCAAGCGTCATAAAAAATTCATTGGAATGATCAATGATGATGAACATTTATTGACTATCACCAAGAGTAACCAAAAAGATCATTGGTGACGGTCAATAAAATATCGTCAGTAGAAGTGTCACCAAAGAGAGAATTAGTGACGAGCCTTTAAAGACCCTCACCAAAAGTGTCATTGAAAATGGCTTTGGTGAAAAATCTTAAAGGACCATCACTATATACACTTACAACAACCATTGGTGATGGATCTTAAAGGTTCGTATAGGCATGACCCTCACTAATGAAATTTTTTCTTATAGTGTAGAAATCCACGAATAAGGCCAAATAAATTTACTGATACCAGAAAATCTCACGAATGGTTTGATCCTAAGCTATCCAGTGAAAATTGGCAACTTAGAAATGTTCTAGATCAGTCAAACCAATTAAAATCATTTAACTAGACCCGTGAGGGAATTTCATGTGTTATGTATTAGGAAACTCGATGAAAGAACAAATTCAAGCTTTGCATAAACTTATCTTTTTTTGGAACAATAGTTGAGTAAGGGTAAGAGAGTATGCAAATACAATTACTTATTCACATCATGTAAACACAATCATTGTAGATTTAAAACAGAATCATGGAATACACTACCATAGAATTGCAAATATATATTCATGCAATGCACTTTTGTTAGTTATACAGATAGAAAATATTGGAAGAGAATCCCCATGGTAAAGTGTTTATAAGTCGAAATCCTCATACAAGGGATGAGTGATTCTGACTGTACATTGTAGCCTCTCTTGCATAAAATTTATCTATATTCAAAAAGGCATGATTAAGTTCAGAGTGAAACACTTTCAGAAGCTTAAGCCTACAATATGACCTAAGACTCAGCTAAAAAGTTCTCATTGTACCATATTAAAAAAATATAAACCCTCTCATAATAGTCAATAACATAGCGCTACATAAACCTCATTGGCCTCGTATCTGCCCGTGAAAGGGAATATCCTGAGAACATGTAAAAAGAGGATAAGAAAATTAAAAACCTAGAAGGCTATGAAGAAAACCCTAATCTTGACTCTAATTCGACCATGATGTCAAAATCTATACCTGTAAACAAGTAATTGATGCTCACATTTAGAAGAAGGAAAACAAGATTATTGTGTGCAAGACGAATATTAAGAAAAAGAACTTACAAAGGAGGAATAGTACCTGGGGTATCCTGTTCCTTTGATGGGATGTAGGATCCCCTCCAAATCAAATTCTGTCGTGAGTAATGACAACACACACACTCACACACACACACACGGATGCACACATATATATACATATAAATATATAGATATA
>APFE031712256.1:13377-25738 GCA_000404065.3 Pinus taeda
AGATTTTAAATCAAAATCATAAAAGACATATTTGTGAAAGATTATTTCTCCTCAAAATTTTATGATTATGATATAATTAGTTTGTAATAATTTTTTCTAAATTTTGAATAAAAATCATAAAAAACATATTATAAATATTAATTTTCATCAAAATATTATGATACAATTATTAGTGAAATCTCTGTTTTTAAAATTTTATAATATAATTCTTAGTGGAATCACTATTTTCTGTTTTAAATGCATAAATAAATACAAAAATCTAAAAAAATCTACTAAAACACTCAATTTATAGAAATTTGAATATGTATCCCTCGGTAGATTTAGTTATTGGGTACGAAATGATGTCAATCATAGAAGACTTCTTAGATTGACATCATTTCATACCCAATTATAATATCCAATGAGAATAGACATAAGATAGCCTTTCACTAGGAGTGGGAAACTTCTTATTATAGAGTCATGCCGTTAGGCATAAAAAAAACATAAAAGACATATACCAACCTACTATGACCACCACATTCCATACAGCTTATACAGCTTGAGTGGGCCTAATGGTTAAGAGCATGTGTTTCCTCCTAAGAGGTCACAGGTTCAAAACCAAAGGGGGGTAGAGTATGTATGCCTTCGTAGACTTAGCATTCAAATCGCTGCGCAGAGGTGGGTGTCCCTTGTCCCACAAACAAAATCGCTGCCCGGAGGTGGGTGTCCCTTGTCCCACAAACAAGGGGGTCTCATACACCAATTTGGTGTCAGGTGGGTGTCCCTTGTCCCACAAACAAAATCGCTGCGCGGAGGTGGGTGTCCCTTGTCCCACAAACAAGGGGGTCTCATACACCAATTTGGTGTCAGGTGGGTGTCCCTTGTCCCACAAACAAGGGGGTCTCATACACCAGTGCCTTGTCCCACAAACAAAATCGCTGTGCAAAGGTGGGTGTCCCTTGTCCCACAAACAATGGGGTCTTATACACCAATTTGGTGTCAGGTGGGTGTCCCTTGTCCCACAAACAAGGGGGTCTCATACACCAATTTGGTGTCTAGCTTGGCCGTGACCTTAAAAATAGATATTATTACTATTATTTATAATATTATCCATAAAATCTTAGAGTGCTATGTTAATGACCTACTAAATAAATAAGTACCCCAAACAAAATAAGAAGCAGCAAAAACTTAAAACATTTAGCATAACCTACTAAATAAATAAGTACCCCAAACAAAATAAGAAGCAGCAAAAACTTAAAACATTTAGCATAACCTATAAATATACCATGATTCAGAAAATAAATATAAACCCAATAAAAACATGGCGGACACATAATATAACCAACAGAATGATAAAAACTGGAGTCTGTATACTGTCAAATGGTCAGATTAAAACTGCAGTCTGTATACTGTCAAATGGTCAGATTGATTACAATCTGAATTCAGTTTACTTAGTAAACCGAAACTAGCCAATTAAACCTGAATAAGCCAGTCAATTACATGAAGATTTGAATGTGTAACCTAATTTAAATAGCTTTAATAAAAACCACCCATTCCATGAATGTAAATTTCTGTATAGGTAAAATCATTTGAATAGGTTACATAAATACCAAAACCATTCAATCCATGATTGTAAATTTCTCAAGAATATAAAATTGTGATTTCCCTTGTAGATGTAAAGAATTTATTCAATTCTAACTCACCTGGCAATCGTACTGCACATCTCCGTTGCTCAAGATGGACTTCTCAAGCACACAACGTGTGCCAGAAGACGACACCGAAAACGCACAAACCTCCCTATGCAGCATCTCACATACCACGACACCTGATATTGTTAATCATTAAATACTTTATACATTAACATATTATCAATCCCATTATTATGATCAGATACCAGCTTCTCAAAGATCACGCCCACCATAAAATCAAATCGAGAAAGTGCCCGTACATATCGTAAACGCCTTGGAGACTTGGAACAAAAATAAAGGCCGAGAATGTCCAGAGAAGCCTCTTGTTAAAAGCCATTTTGTACGCTTCTGTGTCACCACTCTCTTTTTTCTGTAATTTAACAAAAATCTATGTAGGTACCAGATATATTAATCTAATTGATCGGAAGCAATAGCGGCAAGTGGATATATTATTGGGAGAGCGGAGCAGGAGCGTGACTACTGCCTCTGCACCTCTATCATTAGTTCTTAACTGTTGTGCTTGTATACATAGCGGAGAAGAGAGGAGATAAAACTGCCGATCGCGTGGAGAATTATCAAAGGGTTGGAAAATTTGGCGAGGCGAGGTCTAGTTTTATCGGAATGGGCCATGGGCAAAATGGAGGCGGTTGGAAACATCGCCCGTGTATAATATTTGAGTGGCCAACAATATATATGGAGTTATTATCTTATTAACATCGCTTGTTAGAACGCCCGATCGGGCTGGATGAGCTGGCAAAGAGGACGGGGATGTTTCGGCGGCGCACGACGATGGTCACTGTCGACAACGATCAAGATATGAATGCAATAGGGAAGTGGAGCGGCTGGCAGAGGCAGTTTGCAGATCCTTGGATCAGTCGAGCAGGTGGTATGTTTACGAGACAGGACGGAAGGGCGGCGAGGTGGAGGTGCCATCATGACGAGGGTCTTGGAACCGTCTGGAACCACAACCCGGGTAATGATACGAAAGCACAGATGCACTTAACGAGTGAAGGAAGGCGACGGGCTTTTGTTTATGAGGAATGCATGAAGCCTGCTGACCGTTTTCCTGAGTGCTGCTGCAGTCTGGAGGATATCGTAAGGCAGAAAGGTGGTGTAGCTTACAGAGGCCGGAGACAAATGGAGGCAGAAGGAAGTGGGAGTGGGAGACATTGGACGCGCAAGGGGGATCCTGCAGACTAGCGCAATCCTACAACTGACAGGAAGGGTAAACAAAAAGTGGAGGATGCAGGTATTCAAAATATACAGGCTTTGGAGATTTCTGAGGACGAGAGCGATGAGTAGCAACGAATTCAGGCCGAGGACCCATGGAAAATGCGTTGGAAATGTCTGCCAAAGGAGGACAGGGAGCATGTAGAGGATGGCGCAGGTCGCTCCACAGGCGGAGGCAGGGGTGGCCCGCGCGGCAGAGGCAGAGGAGGCAGAGGTCGAAGAGGCCATGGTGGTCGCTGAAGAAGAGACCCGGCGGCGAGAAGAGGAAGGAGAGGGCAGCAGTGCAGCCCAACCCCGGAGGCGGATTTTGAACCGGATGCGGGTAACGAAGATCGGCAGACAAGACAAACAATTGCAGACAGAATCAGAATTGCAGAGCAGGATTATAGAGAGAATTCTAACCCAAAAATCAGAAGAATCATGGAGCACTGGGAAGAAGAGGCCATTCAGGCTCCTTCTGAAGATGAGATGGAAGATTGGAGTACCATTATGCCTGACCCTAGCCATACCAGAGGGAGAATGACCCTCTATAAGCAATCCCTCCACTTATATTGGGTCATGAAAAGGCTTATGGCAAAAGCCTTAGAATAGGTAGCCAAAGAGATGGCAGAGATGGTTCAGAGCCTTCCTAATGTTAAAAAGGAATTGAAAGACATTGTCATCGCCATGCTTCTGCAAGAAAAAAGGCTGGAGGATCTGCAGCATCAGCTCGTGGCAAGCGGAGTGCTGGTTAAGAAGGAAGCAGTCCAGCAAGCTGAGCCTAATAAGTAGAGCTCGAATGTTCCTTTTTTGTTCTCGCGTTCTGTCTTGTTTTGCTATTTCACTGTAGGCATGAATTTTGTAGCTGTTCTATCTATAGAACGTAGGATATAGGTATCAATATAGATATCGAAACAGTTTCTGGACATGATGTATGGTTTTGATCAGCTGGATACTTTAACTTGTGTTCTGTTTGGAAAACTTTTGAGTGGTCAAGATACCCGGTTTCCCTCCGGGGCGGGGTGAGACCACCAGGAATTTTGTAAATACTGTTTTTTTGTTAATAGAAAAGGACATACTCAACTTAAAAAAAAAAAAACATCGCTTGTTAGAAATATCATCTGTATATAATATTTGAGTGGCTAATAATATATATAGAGCTATTATTAGTCCCTGCCATAGGCCGAGTGGCTTGAGGGTTAACCTAATCAGAACCCATTCGGGAAATGGAGGTGTTTGGAAACATCGTCGTTATATAATATAGTGAGTGTAATTGTTCAGGAAACTACCAAAGTTCCTTTTGGAGGGGTAACTTAACTAAAGTCAATTTAGCTTCCTGCTTAATGAGGTTTCAAATGGAAGCTCTATAATATCAACCGCAAATTTAATGCTGCAGTTGGACTGTAACTTAATGCTGCAGTTTGACTGTAACATCTGAAAGGGAGTTTTTATTTAGTGATAAATTTTAAATTTCAATGATATTTTCAAATTTTAATAATGAAAAGGAAATTTGGAAATAATAGTTAAATTATTGTTATTTTAAAATAAAAAATTTGACATAAAAGGTTTTAGAAAATAATTATATAATAATAAGTGTTAATTTAATTGTAATAATTGAAAATGAAGTTTATATTTTATGAATAATTTTATATTTCAATGATAGTGTTAGATATTAATAATAGAAAAATAATTTCTGGGTTATTATGTAAAGAAATCTAATTTTTATAAGCAAATCTAATTTAGAGTCATTTTCTCTTCTTATTTAAGTTTAAATGATTAATATTCATAATGCAATAATTAAAAAAAATCTATACTCCATAATAAATTCCAAATTTCAATGATAGTGCCTAATTTTAATAATGGAAATTATCTAGGAAATTATCTAGGAAGCTTCCTTTTTATTTGGAGCATTGAGTCGATTCAGTTCCTCTTCTTATTAGTCCCTGCGTGGGACTACTTCTTATTAGTCCCTGCCTGGGACTATTAGCGATCGATCGATCGCTGACAATCAATTAATTGCTCCTTTCACCAAAATATTTTATGCTTTCCCAAATTTTATCCAAAGTTTTCGATGGCAATTTAGCGTCCTAAACAATTTATCCAAAGTTTTGTTTTTGACCTCTTATTGGAAACTTTGCACGTATCGAGGGAAAAATACACCTGCAAAGTTTTTGTTATCCAAAGTTTGAAAGGAACTAACATATTTCGAAAATAATAGGATAATAAAGTTTGATGTCGGCTTATTATTATCTTTTTCGCTTTGTGTTTCTTTATAATGGTTTATTTGACACAAATTCAAATTACCACCATAATTTTTCTTTAGCATAATTCATGATATTATATGGTTCATACGACCAGAACCTCGTGCATGCTCTGAATTTTTCATGTAAAGGAAATTCCTATAAAGTAACCGCCATAAAGTTACCATGCCACATGGGAATTTTAAATATTTATTTATTTCTCCTAGAAAGTAACCGCCATAACTCTAATAAGTTACCATGCCACTTGGGAATTTTAAATGTTTATTTATTTCTGCTATAGAGTAACCGCCATAATTCTTAATAAGTTACCATACCATGCCACTTGGGAATTTTAAATATTTATTTATTTCTCTGGATAAATTTCAAAAAATAATCAAAACCTATTTGATGTATCCCTTTTTTTTTTCAAATTTAAAATTATATAAAGGATGGCTCATCGCCATAGGATATTACGGAACGAACTATTGACTGCAGGCGAATGTTAATTGGCAAAAAGCTTCCGTAAAACCACTTCTAAACCACAGGTTAAAAAATTATGCTTTTGGGGTTGATTTTTCCATTTGCAAAACCACTTCGTACTTGTCCCCAAACTACTCAGTCCCATACGATCTGTTTTATTAGATTTGTTGTATAAAAAAATAGTTCTAAAATGTATGCATAAATATTTATTGAGTTTTTTCCTTTATAATAAGGATATTAAATTTATATAATTATATTAAAATACAAAAAATTATATTATATAATTATAATATATAAAACAATAAATTATATATTATCATAACTTATTATAGTTTAATTATAATCAATTTATTTGACATTAAGTGGATGTGAGCATTAAAAAAATTGGTTGGATTTCCATGCAGCTACTTAGGGGACTATATATTAGAAGAGCATAATTTTTTTTGTATATGATTCAAAGAGATCAAGTAATATTGTTGTTTCATGTTATTAATCGATTAAGTGTATGTTGCATTTTAGCTTAAGCTTTTGGTACATATTCTGAGTGTCCTGCATGCAGGACAGATGTTTGAAGCAAAGGAGACATGTCTTGCAAGGACCTTTCCACATGTCCTTTTGCATGCATGCAACATTAGTATTGTAAGCTCAAGTATTGTAAATAACACCATCCTTAGCCGGTTCATACCCGAGACAGCAGTGCGCTGATTTTCACATTTCAAGACATTGTTGCTCGAACTTTGGCTTTAACAGTCAGCAAAGGAGACATTGTTGCTACAACTTGAGGCTTTGAGAGCCAGCAAAGGAAAGGTGCAACGATTGGCCTTGAGTTTCTCCATCAATTTCATGAAGTTTACTGTAAACTTATTAAATCTCGCTTCCTTATTTCCTAGTCTGTGTAGCTTTCTCGTTTTCAGGTCTAGTTTCCCTTCTTGCATGCCGGTCTTTCTCACTGGGCTTGCATTCTGTGTTGCTTTCTTGTTTTCAGGTCTGGCTTCCCTTTTTGCATGCAAGCCTTCTACCACATAAAAGGGCTAATGGCAGTGCTGTAGAAAGTGGAATTCGGGTGTTGTCAGTGCCAGGTAAGAGTTGTAGAATTATGAAATTTTGTATCAAAATTTGCCTGTGTTTTCTTTTTATTTTACGTAATTTATCTAGTTTGTAAATTTTTTAGCTGGAGGACTTGCGTATGGATGAGCCGGCTAAGAAATAGGGATAGGGATTTTCGTTTTTTACGCCAATCTGCGAGAAAGAATAGGAATCAGAATGTGCGAGTAAAGCTTTTATAGGAGTATAAAAGGTCATGCAGAGATAAAGTCTATATGAACGAAGAAGATAAAGTCTATAACATTTCTCTTTTAACGCTTTTTGAAATATAAAACATTAGCCTATTAACTCGGCCACCCCTGTGGGTCTTTTTGGCTACGCCTGTTCGACACTTTTAAAGCAATTCGTCCCTAAGATGCATCATGATTAGGTCCTTCCTGCGATGCCTTCTGTCTGTCAATCTTGAAATACTTTTTCCTATCGAATTCTTTCCAATACAGATTGTTATCGAATTCTTTCCAATACAGATCGTTTTCCGATGTGGATAGATATTTCAACTTCTGTACTGTCATTTAGGAATTCCAAAATTGTACAAGGTCACAGCTAGCTTAAATTCCTATTATCTAAATAGTGTAAGGGGATTTGAATTCAAGTACTTGTAATTTTTTTATGTAGTCTCAATTCTAGTTAATAGAAGTTCCTGGTCCCTTTGCCCTGCGTTTAGTTTGTTTCTGAATTTCCTTTGGCATTTCTGAAATTACATTTCTATATTGCTCTGAGATTTACTTCTTGCAATTTGCTTTCACTTTCGCTAAAAACACTTAACTCATTTGGGTAGAAATTGAAACCCGGGGAAAAACGATATTAATTATATGGTAAAAAGACACTCTCGCAAACCACCCAGGTAGTTACCCACCCGGGGATTGCAATATTTGTGGAAGTTCAGAGCAAGCCCATGAAGAGAAGATTCCAGAATGATAATGGTTCATAAGTTTCAACAGCCGATGTAGTTTAGTAGTGAAATGAAACGAAATGACACTGGCGGTCAACCAGAGATGAGATAAAAAAAGAGAACCTTTATTACCAAAATTGTGTGTCCTTTGAACCCATAGAATTGCAATCAATTCATTCATTTACAAAATACATTCATAAAATACATCTTATATTTTGGCGATTGGGCGGCCTTCTATCTCTATAGTAATAAAGTGAGTCTCCAAAGTTAAAAATATTGTTAGATGAATATTTT
The DNA here is from genome assembly GCA_000404065.3 of Pinus taeda. NCBI lineage: Eukaryota > Viridiplantae > Streptophyta > Pinopsida > Pinales > Pinaceae > Pinus > Pinus taeda. The sequence goes on from APFE031712256.1 coordinate 21,264, forward strand.
TAACTTATATATTATTTTTTTATAATTAATAATAACAATCATCATAATTTAAAATAAAGTTATAATTTATTTTATTTTATGATTTTTAAAATTTTACCAATATATAATGTAAATATTTTGATATTAACTATGAATTAATAGCTATCTATATTTACCAACCATTTAATTATATAATTAAGCTAATTAATATATATATCTGTATATATATAAACCATCCTAAATACATATATACTTATTTATAAATAAATATGAAAAACAAAATTTCCATTTAGAAAAAGAAATACCTGTACATGATCTAGATTTCCTAATTTCAGAATATTCTTTGTGGTTTATATAATTGAATATATATAATCGCGGGTTTCCAATTTACTTTATGTTTTGAAATTCATGCAATGTGTTTGCTACTCTGTTTTCACTTTAAGAATTCTTAGCATTATATACATTAAAAGGCACGTAAATATTTAAATGACCATTAATATTTATCCGCCATATTACTATTCTACAAGAATAACATAGTATACTGTGTAAAAGTTTGTAAGATTCATAACCAGGACTACTTTAATAATAAAATCAGGACTTCAATATTAAAATCAGGAATGATAAGAAAAGTGGATGAAGAAATACAATTCCATAAAAAAAACGGATCAACAAAATGGCCAATCATCTTTCCTCGATTTCAACTCAGTCATTCTCAACCTGCACTCAGTCATTTCACCTACAATAACCATAAAGTTCTGCGCATCAGACTTTCAACAAAAGCCTGAATTTAGGTGGTCAGAAATTATGATGTACAAAAGGCTGCAATTTCTCGGCTCTTCAATTTAATCTCCCGCACTGGTGCTCTGTCTTCTTAATAACAATATTCTTGCAGAGCTCCAATTCATAAATCTATACTACCAAAAAGAGAAGAGTTAGAAGTAAAACCTGAACATATAGAGTGGTAGGCATTTTAATTAACAGCTCCAGAGGCCAGAGAGGTGGGTTTAGCAATGAAGGTCGGCTTCTCATTCCCCACCATAATCACAATATCTCTCATTTCATCCTTTTCATCTGAAATCTCTGCCATATCGCCCTTCCTCTCGTTCTTCCCATCGCCTCCATCCTCAGGGTTTCCTGCAGTGTAGTCCCTGACGTAGGACCATGCCAGAATAATGAGAGCAAACCCTATGAGCACAAGCATGGCGCCCACCCCACCCAATAGATACGGAACTGGAGATTTCTCTCCTGATATATGGCTGCTTTTTGTGCTGTTCATATTTGAATCTCAACATGTTTCCAGAGTAGGTGAACTTTTCTTTCTCAATATTCTTGGCTGATCTAAAGACTATTGTGTATAGGTATTGTATCTTAGAGCTAGAATTTGGGTTTATTTTGGTTTCATTCATTTTCCTACTTTAATTTGTGAATCTCAACATGGTATTAAGAGTAAGTGTGAACCTTACCCGGTTGATTTGAAAATTGTTGGGTATAGGTATCATATTTTGCAATGCAGAAGTAGGGTTTTATATGATCATTATTTTCTAAGGGTCTTTTCGGGGATTCTAGAAGCCTCATATATCAGCAGAATTATCCTGATTCTTTCATTCAGAAGACTTTGACCACCAACTCTACCATAGGTAAGGAACCCAATGGCATCTTGTTATCTATCACTCTGTATGGTGTAGACAATGTATTGGGCAACAAGTGACTTTTCTAGCTCTCTGAATCCATTTGTTATGTTGGTTTAATTGTTATGGTAGCATATGGTGGTTCCTTGTGTATTTATTTTCAATAACTTTCCCTTAAATGAACATTCTTTCATCCATTTTTTTCATTGCTATACATATCTTCGGTATTTGATTCCAACCAATTGAAAAACTATTATTTGAACTCAAGCCACTTTGTTGATTGTTTATGAACAGTCTGAGAATTAGTGTTTTGTGTGCTAATCATCTTAGAATATGAATGTGTATGATAGCTGCGTTATTGAATTCTATAGCTGTCGCTCCTGTGCTTAAAGGGGTCAGTGAGTTTTTGAATATCCAATTCAGTCTCGCCTATCGTCTAAGATAAGAGGAGCTTTGTTGGCAATAGAAAGGGGACCGTAATCCATTTATGAGTCTAAATTTCCACCTGTATTTGTAAGTAACAAATTCAATCAAAGATGGGTTTAACCATAGATAGAATTTAATTTTAGGCCCTGAGTGCAATGTGAGGATAACTCAGAAGATATTTTGCAGGGAGGAAGGGCCTAAGCCGAGATTATGAGAGATGTATTTTCAAGCTTCTCAGTGGAAAATCAGTGTTATATCTAAAGCACTTTCGCAGGGATAAGGAACTCAATTTCTATTCAGAGGCTTAAACGTAACGAGTCAATTACCTTGCTTGCAATGTGGGATGCAATTTTCATCATTGCCACATAGGAGTAAAACAATATGGTCAGCTAATTCTCTGCAAAAATCCTTTGGGTTGTCGATTACCAGTGAGTGAGCTTCCTCTTTTTGTTATTATTGAATTGCTTTGCAGACCCGTGGAATCTGTTTCCCTCTATGGCTGTTTTGATGACTTCTTGTCTGCATGGAAGAGAATATGCGCCTCTAAATAGATTTCTATTCTCTAGCAGAAATCCACTTGGATTCTTAGGTCATCCAAGTTGTTTAGGTCGGCAACAGGGAGAGTTGATTGAGGTGGGTTCCTTTCTATTGCAGTGTAGTCCTATTGACCCTTTGAAGAAGAAACTGACCATTAGCGATTCAGATGATGCAAATATTAACTTGTTCCAGTGGTGTTTATACACGTAGATATCTTTGTTGGTGCTTGGGTATATCATATGTTTACTCTGATTATTTTACGCAACGCTCATAGTGGCGTCGGGATTAAAATTTTCCTCATTGGTTTTCTATTCTCATTTCCAAGTTGGTTCCCTACCTGTCTGTGGTTGCTTGAGGGAGTTCCAACATGTATTGCTAAATTTCTTCTATTTATGTGAAAGAGAACTCATCTTGATTACTGGAAACAATTTTCTGTGTTTTCCACAATCATTACAGGAATGACGTCACTCGGCAATTGCCTATTTCAGCTTGAACACTGTATATTTATTCTATTTCTTATATAAAACCTTGTTTTTACTAAACCCTTTTTGGGTTTTCCCCTTTTGAGGGACTCTCACCCCTCGTTGAGCTAGTAGGATTTCGAGTCCTGGTTTTATTGTGGGAGAATCTATACATAGACTATCTGCTACGATTACCTAGAAATGTTTCCTTTTTCCTCCATTGTTGTAAAGGTTTTCCTTTGAATTGAATGGTTATTATTCTAAATTTTAATGCATCATGAGTTCATGAACTACATACTAAAAATAGTAAGGCTTTCTTTTTATGATTGTTATGATATAGTTCCTATTGTTCAAACTATCCTGGAACTTAGAAGATGACTGTATCATGAATTACCAAATAACTGTTCTCTCATTTACACTTATTTTTACGTTAAGTTGCTCTTCTGTTTATAGAGATGGTTATATGAGTATTTATTATTCTATGTATTGAATCATGTGTATCATGGCCTTGATATGGAAATGATGGCTTAAAGAAGATAATAAAAGATATAATTGTTTTCTTTGCATCTATATTTTTTGAAACAAAGTAATGAGCACATTCTTGATGTGATTCATGAATTTGCATAAACTATCATATGTAAGTATCTCCATGAGTAATCATGTGCAAAAGTATTAAACGATCATATGTAAGTATCACCATCAGTAATCATGTACAAGCAAGTATTTCAACATTTCATTGTATAAGTATCACGATCAGTAATCATGTACAAGCAAGTATTTCAACATTTCATTGTATAACGTTAATTTTGGATGCGGTAAAATGGGTAAATGGAGAGCGAGTTTAAACCCAGCATGCTTCTCTAAGTCACTATATAGTTTAAGTTTGTATTTCAGGAACTCTCTGCGAAGGGCCTTTTTTCACAGTACAGATTACTTTTAGGCTTAGCTTTTACCTGCTCATGCTTCATGTTCTTCGAGGTTGAGCTCGTTATGAGCGATTAACATTTGTTACTGCTGTAGTTAGAGAAAAAAAGACATTTGCTACTGCTGTAGTTAGAGAAAAAAAAATTACCAAGGTTCTTTGGTGGGCTGCTTCTGTTGTCCTCATGATTCAGCTGGACTTGTTGGATTGTCTACTGTCTGCAAGATACCTCTACCTTATCTTCCAGCATATTGATTCTGGTCTGTTCATCTAACGTTGTGGGAGAGGGAAATAAAAAGACGGGAAAGCGTCTTCTGCTTAGCTGGAGCTATTTCTCTCTGTGCCATATTGTAATTAATTATTCATTAATGTTTTATGCTTTAATGATTTGTAAAAAAGAATTGTGTGTTACATAATTTCTTGTAATAATTTTTTGTAGATATTAGGAAATAATTATATTAATAAATGATTTTGGCCAAAGTACATAGAGATATTATAAAAAGATATTACAAACCTTGTATT
>APFE031712276.1:0-14697 GCA_000404065.3 Pinus taeda
TGATGAGCTTTTTATAACTTAAAAGTATTCTACAAGAAATCTTGAACAACAACTGAAATGAAATCAACTCTTAAAGGAAAATAAAGGCATAAAATAAAAGACTAATGACATTGGCCCAGTATCTCTGCTGCTGCAAGAAAAATGAAGATGAAATCTATGTCAAATCTAGCTAAAAATAAAAACTAAGCAATGTGAAACTGAAGTAAATCTACATAAAAGAAAGACTAGTCACAAATCCTTTAACTTCTTCTTAACCTCTTGTCTTTTAACTGAATATATCATGTGAGAAACAGTTAAAAATAAGCCAAGAAATTGTGAGTTCTTGAGCAACTAAACCAAGCTGTGCTAAGTGATATTTTGGTCCTCAATGAAGATATTAAATTATGGAGAAGAAACCATCAATAGGTAAACAACTTGATGTCTAAAAGCAGAAAGCAACTATGCAAATTAAAGAAATGATAGTAAGGAAGTAAAGGCTGCAAAACAAGGAAGGTCAGCAACATAGATAAGATGATCACAAGTGTCACTAGTTGTGAAAAAGAAAAGAAAGAAATTGTCCCGGGCACGCCTAAGAAACTTGCATAACACACTGATCAGTCATGGAAAAGTGCAGAAATATAAATAAGCAGAATTCAAAATGTATATACAGCTATTGTACATGATCAAAACACAGCAATCAAAGGCATTATGTACAACTATTATACATGAAACAAGAAAAAGAAATGCAGGAAATTAAAGAGTACTATACAGGCCTTCAGTAAATAGGGGCCCTCTGCCTACTCCAGCCGGTTCAATGATCAACTACACACTCAAACGGAAAACAATCTTCTCATATATTATGCATTAAAATAGAAAGTACAGTGGGAGTTCAAAATTACATATCAGCAGCTAACAACTAACTATACAGCGTTCAAAGACGCTTTATTTATAACAGAGGAAATCAAACTAACTTAACGAAAACTAAGCTATTCGAGCAGCTGTGTAAAAACACGTAGTCTTGTTGCGTCCTCGGATTTAGGCAACAGTCGTTGTGGGCATTCAATCCAATGTTGGATTCATGTTTCCCACTATCTTCGTGGCTGAGGAAGATGCCACCTGTTCTTCACGTGCTCTAAAACAGAACACGCAGAGCCGTGCCACCACCAATGACTTCTGTTGACCGTAGTTGCCTCCTCGTTGACCACGGGTTTCGATGACTGGTTTGGGTGAGCTGGAAGGACACACACCATGTCCTTGGTTCCACGAACTTGCCCATGTGGCTCTTCTTCCCGGAGGACACCTGGAACATATCCTTTAATAAAACAGCTGCGGAATCCGGGGTTGGCTGCGGAAACTGGGATCAGCTGCGGAAACGCAGCACTTTGAACCAAAATTCTAAACCAAACACAGTCATTAGCATAATTAGCAAACCATGTAAAAATTCCTAAAATACAATGATTTGAGCAATTTGATGGAGGGAATGAGTGGCAAAAGAAGGAAATGAATAGGAAAAGGAGGCTGAGAGGATGTATAAAGAAGTGTAGGTTTGAGGCTCAACAACTGTCAAAACACCTTGGTATGTTGATGTTTCAAATTATTTAGCAATAGGCAAATTACCAAAGCATCTAACCCCCAATGAACGAAAATAGATTGTTCAACATAGTACCTGATTTTCTTGGATTGGCGGCTACCTATTTCATACAGGGGCAGATATGCACATCAGAAGATGCATCCATTAAGACAAAATATTTGACATTCTAAAAGCCTGTCATGATGGACCGTGTGGCGAACATTTCACAAATTGAAGAACTAGTCACAAAGTTCTACAAATAGGGTATCACTGGCCCACAATCTTCAAAGATGCGAAGAAATTTGTTCAAGCCTGTGATAGTTGGCAAAGAGCAGGATGCCCTGGACAATCTGAAGAAATGCCTTTGAACCCACAGCTAGTAATCAAACAATTTGAGCATTGGGCGCTAGATTTTGTTGGTCCAATCAACCCATCATCAAACCAAAAAACATATATTTTGGTAGCAACAGAGTATGTTACCAAATGAGTTGAAGCAAAGGCACTTCCAAGAGCTACAAAGGACTTTGTCATTCATTTCCTGTTCCAGATATTTGTGCGATATGGCCTCCCAAGAGACATAATTACAGATAGAGGACCATAGTTTGCAGGTAATAAAATTGCTGCAACATCAAAAAACTATCATATTCAGCACAAGATTACCACTTTGTACCACCCACAGGGAAATGGCCAAGTAGAGAGCACGAATAAAGTGGTAGAGGCAATATTAACAAAAACCATTGCATCAAACAGACGCGATTGGGCTAAAAGATTGTTGGAAGCCTTGTGGGCATACCAAACAACGTGGGGAAACACCACCAGTTATTCACCATATCAGCTAGTATTTCGAAAGGAAACCATCTTTCCAATAGAGTTAAAAATACAAACGTTGAGAACAGCACAAGAGGTTAGTCTAGATTTAAATGAGGCCCAGACTAATAGACTATAGCAAATCAACGAGCTAGATGAAATTAGGCTCTTGGCTCTTCAACATATTGCATTAATCCAACGACAGAGAGAAAAATGGCACAACGTCCTGATCAAAAAGAAAATATTCCACGAAGGAGATTGGGCACTCCTATACGATTCCAAATTGCAAGATTTTCCGGGAAAACTTCAGACTTGCTGGCTGGGATTGTATGAAATCCAGAAAGTGCATGACAATGGCTCTATTACTTTGACTACTATTGATGGATCTGGACATACCTTTAAAGAAAATGGCCACCGATTTCGACTGTACCACATACCGCTTACTCGAGAATCCTTCTACCAGAAACTCCGGGAAGATTCTGACATGCAGATTTTGGCTGAGGAAGAGAACTCTTCCTTGCCTTTGGTTCACTCAGTAATTTGATTGCTTTTAAATTTTGTACATAACTTTTTCTTTTCTATTTGTGTAAATTACTTTCTGTACATATTTCTACATTTCTGCAATTTTTTTACATTTTGATGTTCCTTTCCGAAGGAACAACATTTTCGTCGTTTTGCTATTCCTTTTCGAAGGAACAACACTTTTTCATTTTGTTGTTCCTTTCTGAAGGAACAACATTTCCCCATTTTGTTGTTCCTTTTCAAAGGAAGAACAGTTTTGCATTCTATTGTTCCTTTCCGAAGGAACATCATTTTTTCCATTTTTTTGTTCCTTTCCGAAGGAACAACACTTTTGCATTTTCGTTGTTTTATTGTTCCTTTCCGAAGGAATAGCACTTTCGTATTTTGATGTTCCTTTCTGAAGGAACAACATTTCCACCTTCTTGTTGTTCCTTTCCGAAGGAATAGCACTTTCACCTTTTGTTGTTCCACTTTTGCATTTTGTTGTTCCTTTCCGAAGCAATAGCACTTTCACCTTTTGTTGTTCCATTTTTGCATTTTGTTGTTCCTTTCCAAAGGAACATCATTTTCGTTGTTTTTTTGTTCCTTTCTGAACGAATAACACTTTCGCATTTTGTTGTTCCTTTCCGAAGGAACAACATTTCCGCCTTTTTGTTGTTCCTTTCCGAAGGAACATCACTTTCACCTTTTGTTGTTCCTTTTCGAAGGAACAACACATCCGCATTTTTGTTGTTCCTTTCCGAAGGAACAACACTTTCATTTTTTGTTGTTCCTTTCCGAAGGAACAACACTTTCATTTTTTCTATTGTTCCTTTCCAAAGGAACAAAACTTTTTTTTTTTACTGTTCCTTTCTGAAGGAACAGCATTTCCGCATCTTTTGTTTGCGCTTGCTTTATTTTCTATTCCGATTAAGGAACAACTTTTGTTCCTCTCAGGGAATAGCAGTCTCGAGTATGCTTTTTTCCTTTTGCTTGCTGTTTTTGTGTGCAAATATTCTTTTGTTGTCCCTCTAAAAAAAACAACAGTTGTTCCATCTAAAGAACAACACTTTTTGAGTGCATTTTTCTTCTTTTTGTGTGTATGTGTGCTTCACCATTTAGAAGATTTTTGTGAGTGATGGTCATCTAAGGCATAGCTATACATTTATGAAAAGATACAAAAACTAGAGGATACCAAAATCAGCAAATCAAAGAAAAATCATTATCTTTAAAAGGAATCGCTTTGAATTGACAAGAGGAAAGAGGAAAGGACACAACTATTTATATCACTTTGTTGTCTTTATTTTCACTAATACCAATGTGATTGATTACTTCTATCATGATGGTTCTTTCTAAACCCCCATAATTCTCTTTGATCATTATTATTGAATAAGAATAAGGGCATATTTTTCTCTATTGAGATGTTTAGACTTCTTCCACCATCCCTACTCTTAAGGAGTGTTAGCCACCCTCTGTATATAAATAGGAAAGTGCTATATAAAAGAAAATAAGAAAAAGATACATATCTATATGATTACTAACATGATTTGTCACATGAAAGATAGGGGGTCTCATCAAGAGCCAGCCTACCATGATCGTAAGGAAGAAAGTGAAGTGGCATTCCCACTATGGCCACCACACCAAGGATATGATCCAAGAGGCACATAAGAAAAATAAAAAGTCCATGGAATAGGAGGTCTCATCACAAGCCGTCCTGTCCACCTTTCGCTCCTTCCTGGTGAATGGCATTGTGATTCATCTGGTTACCAAGCCAGCACAATGGCCTCCATTTATTCATCGCACAGCACTTTCGTAGGCATACACAAAGGATTATGGTTCCAAGGGTGAAATAAACAACTATGTCAAGGTTATGGACACATGTGGGCAACAGAGCTCTATTGATGGTATTGAAGTCATATTTCTCATACACCAATAATCATTATAAACCCTTCTTCTTATATCTTTATAGCGATTTCAAATGAGATTATGTCATATAACCCTTTCGAATCTTTGATACATGAAAATCATTTACAAATCAATCATGATGGCTAAAGTGGATAATGACTGCATAACAACTTTTATTTACATCAGCTGTAATATCCTCCATTTTTCGCATCATATCACGGCATTTCCATATTTATTAGCGATTTCCATCATACACCTCAATTTCGGTAAATCCACTCATTTTTGTAAACATGTCATATATCTAGACGTTGTTCCTTTGTTCCACTGTACAATTGTAATTTTACATGTTGCTCCTTTATTTGACAGCCAAGGCCGACCTATCACATTATAGGGGGGCACGGGTGATCTCCATAATTCACTGGCATACATGTCAGTTCATTAATCAGAGGTATTATGACTTCACCAAAACTCAGGAATATCAAGTCTAACAGTATTGTGTTTCCCAATATGCATGGCATGTTGTTCCAATGCCATTTTCGTGTTTTTCTCTACAAAATTAGTAGTGAGTTAGAGTCTGAACAACTTGCTGTCCCACCATCTTCTCTGTGTTTTTTTAACAATGAGCTAAAAATTTGAACAACGTGTTGTTCCATCGTCATCTTTGTGTTTTTGTAGTGTGCTAAGCGTGAACAAGATGGGAGGAAGATCAATTCATAGTGAGCCACAGGTGTTAATGTTCTCTGACGCTGCATGAGAAATCTTGGCAAGGGAAAGATGGATAGCCTACCTTAACTGTCTACAACAATCTAACGAGGCAGTGGAAAATGAATTTCTGCAGAATTTGTAGAAAAATCATTCCATAGTGAGAGGGAGACAGATAGCAGTCACAGATGACATAATTGCTGAAGTTTCAAGACTACCAATCGTTGGACCTGTATGGACTCTGAAAAAGGTGAGACTGTGAGAGGCCATAACCATCTTCCGGGAGGAAAGGAAGAGCCTTATTGTCAAAGGGAAAGGAGTCCTACCGGCAACCCTGGGAGAGCCTTGGGAAGAATTGGTGAGAATTATCCAAAGCTATATCACTTGCGATGGTAGGAAAGACATGGTAAGACCATGCCATCTCAAACTATTAGCCATATTAAAGCAAAAATGTGTTGTGAATTTGCCTGCATTCTTAAATTTTTTATTACATGATTTTGCCCGAAGCATAAGAAAATCTCACCATGTAGAGTCAGTAGTAAGCCATCATGGTTTAATTCGGTTGATATTCAATTACAGTCTTGCCCAACAGCAAAGTAGTTGGGAAGAATTGATTTTCTCGATAGATGGGGGACTGGCAAGGCCAGTCCCAAAACAAAAACATATTGCTAGCACATCAAGTAGACCTCTAAAACAAAGACAATCTGTCAGATTGGCAAGGAGCAGAGGAATGCTAGGAAATTCCCAGTGAAACATTAGCCAGCCTATGGAAATACATGATTCAGAAGATGAGCAACCCCCACAGCTTGAAGGTGGGGAAAATGAAGAAGAATTAGAGGGAAATGAAGAAGAAGAACCGAAGGAGGAGACTGAGCAATCCGGTCAGAAATAAGGGGAGGAAATAGAGCAATGCAGTGAAATTCCACTGCAAAACCCTCTACAAGAAGATCAATTGGCCCAAAGTTTGGCCAATATGGGCGAGTATGTCCAACCTCATAGCCCACTCAACCCCCATACCGAAGAAGGGCCATAGGAACACTCTGCTCATGATAAGAGTATGTCTGAGGAAATGTGTGACAAGGAGGAAGAAGAAGAGGATCACTCTGCTCATGATAAGAGTGTATCTGGGGAGAAAGTGATGAGGAGGAGGAAGAAGAACAATCTGTTCCTAGTCAGAATACGCCCAAAGAATTACATGATTAAGAAGAGGTAGAAGAAGAAGCTTCTCAGGAGACAGTAGAACAAACCAGGGTTTCTACCCCTGAAAAACCTGATCAACAGAACACTGAAGAGGTGTTCCAAAAAGGAAACATGGAAATTGGCCAAGGCAAAGGTACAATACCTGAAGTACAAAGCCTAGGCTTGAGAAAAGAAATGGTTGTTCCTTATAAGAAAGCAGATGAAATTAAAAAGTTATGAAAGGAACATCAGAGATTGCTTAACATAATTAAGCAACTTTGACAACAAATAAGAGTCTTAAAAATGGGAAAGAACTCAAAAGGAACCTCTGGGGAAAAGCGTGCAGCCACCCAAGAAAAACCCCATAAGAAAAAGACCAAGAGGACTCAAGTCAAACCTATTATTCAGAATCACAAGGAACAACATTTCGTTGTTGCAAATGCAGAAGCAAAAATGGACAACACACCAGCCTGTGATAAGGAAGTCCAAACAAAGGCATTGTCCTCTAGCATTACGACCAACTGGACAGTCCGTGAGAAGGAAACTCAAACCATAAAAACTAGATGTCGCAATAAGGAGATCCAAGTAGATCTCCAGCCTAAAATTTTCATGATGGATAATGACCTGAGGATAGTAACTCTACAAAAAGATTTGGCACAAGCCCAACAAACGATAGAGAAACTCACAGAGGAAACTGTTCCTCAATAAAAATATTAGAAGTTACAACAATAGCTAAAGAACATCAATGCATCGGAAAGCCAGGCATTTGATGGATGGCAAAGGGCAGAGGAAAGAGTTAAAAAGGTAACCCATAGACTAAACACAGTTATAAATCAAATGGATACCTTATGTTCTTTGTATACTGATGTTCTAGCATGTAGGGCACCCGCTAGAAACTATGCTTTGTTTTCGATGGAAAGATATTTACAATTGAAAATTAAGGTTGTCAAGGCAGGAATGCCCATAGAGATAAAAACCATTGATGATTTCATAAACTATTGTAAGCATTATGGGGTGAAAGTTTAGTGATTGTTATGTGAATTTTATTTTCACAATCTTGTGTTAGATGGAGAAATAGAACAGAACCCTAGCCCTTTTGTGGGCGATATCCAACTTCAGCCATTTATTTATTTTGCTGTCAATCAAATAAAGTGGCTTAAAGCCTACAATATCTTCCAGAGACAGGAGAATAGGTTAGATCTGTGGTTATGGGGTGAACCTAGAAACCCATTAAAATTATGGAATAAACATAGGAGCTTAATGAGAACTCAGGGTGTGATCCAGACAATGGGACCTATTCACACAGCAGTCATTCGGCAATGGGTAGAATATTTCCTAACCATCAAATACCTTGCCATAGTAGCAGCCAAATTCCGATACCAAATTTCTAATCGGAATATCCAAAATAGAAAGCCATTCAATTATGAGAATTTTAAGCTAGCTATTGACCGCTTGGTTATTTATGGTGACCTCATATTGAGAGAAGGCCCATCTTGGTTAAGTTGTAGGTTCTGAAGTCCAATCATCTAGTATCCTGCACCAGGGTATAAATCCTTATATGAGTTTCTTGAAGGTCAGACAAGGCATATTTTTGAAGTCTTAGCTAGAAATCATGGTTTTAGACCACTGACTGAAAATTCTTCTCCAGCATATTCCCTAACTACCTTACATGTCAATTACAATGTTTTCATGAGGGCATGAAAAAGGGTAAGCAGGGGGGTGTGTTGAGCATTATAAAGGGTATGTAATTGCCACTTACTTCTTTATCTTTTCCTTTAATTCATATCTTTTTTACATTCTAAGATGGGTATAGGATAAAGGATTATGATAAAGTAAGGGGATTTGTGATTAACGTAAAATGACTAATTATTACCTTTTTCTATGCAGAAAATGAAGAAAAGGGAAGATCGCCATTTCAGAGGAAAAGATAAGGAAAAACCAACTGTTGTCCCTTTGACAGGGAACCGCATCAAGATGAGGCAGTCCATATCGGAGCGCATGAGCCAGGAAAAGGAAGAAGAAATGCCATATAAGTGCAAGAGGACGAAGAGATAACTGAAGGATAACGATATGGTGAATCCCTCGGGATCCTTTGATCCTGAGTGATCACTACCTTAAGAATATCTGTATCTTTGGTATTTTTTCCTGGCCACTATAAAAAGGGACAGCGCTACTAGCGTAGGGGGCAGATACCTGTTGTTTTATAGAATTTGTTGTTGCAAACTAAACTTTGATCATCAACTCTCTTTAAAGAGAAATTGTTGTAACTCTATTTTTATGATTAATATATAAACTTCATTGTCGTTCCGTCCTTGATTCTGAAGTAACTGCAGCAGTGCGTCCCTGGTGGCTAAGGGCCCAACCCTAGTGGATCACTTGCTTTCTGTACCATTATTTTCTAATTACAAGTCACTTGTGGTTTGATTTCTTTTACTTGCGTCATTTAGTAATCTGTTGTTCCTTATCATTTCATTTACTAGCTTTGTTATATTTAATTCGTATTTGAATAGTAAGGTTATCATTTGGAACTAAAATGTTATGTTGTTCATTCTGAAATCATATCGTATTGTTGTTTCTTTACAGATTGGTATTACTCTATAACATTGTTGTTCCTTTACAGATTGACATTACTTTTTGTTTACAGAGTAACATTGTTGTTCATTTAAAGATTGGTATTGTTGTTCATTTAGCTACGGTTTATCCCTAATTGTGATTGTTGTTCATTCGGATTACCATTCCATTGTAACTACAATTGTTGTTCCCTTATAACTATAGTTAATATTTATTATGCTAAACTCAAATTATTGATTCCCTCATTCTAGATTAGTTGTGTGTTTACATTTTATTTAGTTCGTTGTTCAATATTTTGTAGACTTCCTTAAGCTTGTTGTTCCATTCTTGGTTTGTTGTTCAATTCATGTGCTAGTTAAAGATTGTTGCTCAATTCCTTCATATTACGATTGTTTCTTAATTCATTCCTGTAAGTTAAAGATTTGATGTTCGATCTTTTCAATAGATTAGTTATTGTTCCCCTTCTTGTTAATTGAATTATCATTTCAAGTAGTTGCTTTGGTGTGAACAGAATGATCTGCAACTGTAGCAAACATTGACTATTGTTGTCTAGTTCCCACATTGGAGATCCTCTCTTTGATTGCTTTTCATTTGCATCAGTTTAAAAAGGAAAGAGTTATCATTATTGCATCCTTGACTGATGAACGTTGTAGTTTCTAGTTACAAATAATTTCAATTTCTTGCCATTACGTTTAGAGTTTGTTTCTGGCTTTTATTTGCGTTTGTAAAATCACTATACTACTAGCATTACTCTTGACAAGTGACGGCCTCAGACTGAGTACACTCTTGAGATAACAAATCGTACCTAGATTGATAATTAACGTAGGGTAAATAGAGGTTAAAAAGACCCTTTTTACTACTCAACACCATTCACATTAATAAGTGAAAAATGGTTTCTAGACATGTTTTCATTCCATGGTTGTGCTTTGTAAATCATTTGTTGCATTTTAAAATGTAAAAATGATGATGTGTTTTCCATCACTTGTTTAGCAACAATGATGTCTGGTCTTATTTGGTGTCGTATGTTAAACTATGAAAGTGATGTTATGTTTCCATCACTTGTCAAAGCTAAACAATAGTGTTTGGCCTTATGTTTGTAAATCATGTGTTGCAGTGATGATGTGTTTTCCATCACTTGTTGAAGCAACAATGATATGTTGGCCTTATTGTCATAGCTGAGGCCTTGTGTCTATTTTGATGTAAACTTGACCACCGAGTATGTGTTATAAACTCGTGGTAAGTGTGGGACATTTGGGTCATTAGTTGGTCACATCAATAAAGTATGTAATTTTCAAACAATGTACTACAAGTTACAGAGGTAGCAGGTGTCGGCTCATCGCTTAAGGCTCCGAAGAACAAAGGTAGAGGAGATGGAAGCGAGACCTTTTCAGGACACTTGTGATGTAGACAAGGTACAGAGAAGTTGCAGATTATTTTTCATGCTTTTGGAGGACCAAAAGCTCCTCAGTGGGGAGGATTGATCCAAGTGGCTCTAGAGAGACACATAGGACAAAGAGGGATTATGAACGCTCGAAAATCAAAGTGCTCTTAATGACTTCGACCCAAGACCAAAGTGTAGATCTTGTCATCCTGATCACGGTAGTGCAAACGTTTCTTCAATCCAAGTCCGTATGCGAATGTTAGAAGCAGTCAAAGTTGGTTTGACTTTTTGATGACTGGGCAGCTTAAGGAGGCAACAAGTTGGACCAAACTCGGCCACCAGATTCTGGCCAACTCTGGCCAGATTCTAGGTGAAATTGTGGGGTCGTTAATTTGACTCATACGGCTTTAAATTTGAATTTCAAAAATGTGACTTATTGTTTATTAAAACAAAAATATATATATTTTAAGGGGGTGGGAGCCACCAACCCCACCACCCCCACCCCATGTAACCAACCTATGTGCCATGTATTAAATGGTGAGGCCGGCGAGAGTTGAACCCGCCTTGTCATGTGGATCGACCCACTGGATAGCCCCATAAACATATACCACCCAAAACCATTATGCACCAACCTTAATATGATATATATGTGGAGGAGGGTATGGGGACGGGCCACCCAAGGTAGGCCCAGCCAACTGAGAGTTGTTTTTAAAACAAAATATAGTATATTGGTTAACAAATCTTGGATGGAGGCAGGTTTAACCACCCGACCTCCCCCATAATAAACAGAGATTGAACCAATCCTCCTAACCAATCATATTGGTATTTCCGCTTGAATTGTTTGTAGGAATTTACAGGGTAAGTTCCTCAGACAGAACACCAAAGGACACCGCTCACAAACAGATCACAGATCAATACACCAGTATTTTGACGTGGTTAAAACCCTCAGAGAGGGAAACAGTCCACGGCCTGCGCCAACGTGGCTACTACAGGCAATTTATTAATTAAAGAATGAAAATTTACATAAGCTTCTCTCATGCACGGTTAACCTACAAATGACCCTCCATGCGCTTTAAATAGAATTCATGGACCAATCGGGTGTCAAGCCACGGATCAAGTGTCGGTAATACCGAGGAAAGAATGAACCGTCGGATCACTACATATCGTGACCGTCGGATTGTAAGTTACAAATGTACATAGTAAAGAAACACACTTTACCTAACTCTATACTAGACCAAGTTATACTTAACTATTCCTACGTGTCGGAATATCCTAACATGCTTTGCTTCCATGGCAATCATATGATTTTGAATAGTGTACATTTGATTAGAATGATTAACTTCCATTATCTTTAATTTGTTTTCGATGGTATCCATTTCTTCCATATTTATAACACATGGTGCTTGTTTTTTCTCTATGGCCAATAATCTATTCTGAAGAGATATTTAAACAACTTCCATGTCCTTTATAATTTTATCATTCTTTGTTTTCATGCCCATGAAGAAATTTTGCATATAGTTTACCTCTTTCTTATGATTTGCTTGTGATGCAGGATCATTTAGCTTAGCAATTTCATTATATTCTAGTTAACTTAGGGGGTCTTGTGTTTTCATGGAAGTTGGATTCCTATGTATGTAATTATTAATGTTTTGAGTGATTGAAATAGGAATTAATTAGATATTGTGAGGATATTTGTAAATGCTCTCAAATGTAGGAGAACATTAGTGATGACGAGTGATTAGTGGGGATTTTGGAAATCAATTGTAAGTCTTAGATTAGGAATTGGTTTCGTGATTTGTGGAACTAAAGAGGATTCTTAGGGATTACTGGAGTCAAAAGTGGACTTAGAGGATATTCAGGATTTGGTTCAGCAGATTAAGGATTTGAACCATAATTGGTTAACGAAACCTTTTGTATAAATGTAAGCCTAAAAGGCATACAGTCGATTAGTCAGTTAGTCCGTCAGTCAGTCAGTCTGTTCGTCAGTTAGTTAGTTAGTTAGTCAGTCAGTTAGTTAGAGTGAGAATTAGAGTTCAGAGATTAGATAGGTTTGACTGTAAGCCTACGGGCAAGAAAGGGAAGGCCACTGATATTGAAGATTAGGCCGAGAAAGAAATTCTTGTGTAAATTCTTGTTTATTAATACAGATAACTCAATTTTTGAGTTTGTGTTGTGTGCATTGAGTAATTGAATTATAAATTGTGTCTGGACTAGAGTAATTTTGCGTAACATAGGTTGCAGGTGTGCAGAATCAGAGAAGAAGTGTAGAGAAGAGTTTTATGGGTTTACGCACAGATAGTATTGGAGAAAACCTTCAATGTTATAGCGAAGATATAACTGTAAGGTTTCCTAAAACCTTAAAGATTATGAAGGAAGCATAAAGCGCGAAGAAATGAAGTAATAGAGCGGAGATCGAGATCAAAACAAGTGAAGACTGTAAGGTGAGAACAAATACATAGGCAGAAAGTCGAATGGGCTATTACACATTATGAAACAAAAGAACGTAATAGTGTACAGGAATTGTTGGATCAGTCAGATCAATGGACGATATTGTGTGTGATAGGCGGCTAAGATTAAGTCGCGCAAAATAAAGTCAAGAAGATGAATGGTGGAGATTAAAGTCACGTGTTGACAGAAGGGTGGAAAATGTGCAGAAGGACGAGCGGTCTTCGTAAGTGGTAAGAAGTTTCTCGCGTGCCCTAAAGGTGGAAAGCAGTATTCTAAAATTTCACGTGATCACCCTTAGCAGGCAACACGTAGCACGAGAAAACTACTTTTCTTGCTCGCTTTCGACCTGATATCGGTCGTGCAAGTATTTGCGCGAGATTGCGTGATAACTGTTGGATCAAGTGGGATTGATCAACGGTGGAGATCGACTAAGCTAGTTGGCAAGTGGGTGACACGATAGCCGTTGGATCAAGCGAGACAGATCAACGATGGAGATCGGCTAAGCTAGTTAGCGATCAGGTGACGCGATAACCATCGGATTGAGGAATGAGATCGACGGCGGAGATTTAATGCGCTAAGGAGAGCATCGATATATGTATAAAGGTTTGAAGAATGGCGGAAAGGTAAGGGTTTAAGTGTGCGTTATGAAATATTTCTATTATATGGAAATTATAATAGAAATAAGCAGGATTAATGTTTCATGGTAAAGTTTGATAGTTTCTGCTTAGACATTCAATTAAAAGACTTAAACTTTGGTTTAAGAGGGTTTCACCATTGATATTTGTGTTCATCTTGGGACATGACATTGACATGGTGTGACATGCAATTTTATTTGCATACTGTGGGTATTTGCGGCTTAGGCTGCATCATTAAGTATATGCGGCTTAGGCTGGTATCATTTGGTATTGGAGCAGAACAAGGAAATTCTGTGTGTAAGAATTCTTTGAGAAAACTTAAAACAAAGTTATGTTTTGAAGGTGTGTATGCAGGCAAGAGGAGATCATATTTTAAATCTGACAAATAGTAGGCAGATAAAGATAAAGTGTAGCAGAATTTGTAGATGCAAAGGAAATAGAGAACAATCCATTCAAAGTGCAGGTGAATGGTAGAACAAGATCATGCAGAGGTCTTGAAGGTAGCGGCATAAGAAGGTGAGAAGATTGCAACAACCTAGAGCAAGGGGTGCTCAATTGGTTCTAGAGGAGAGAATCAGAGAAATGCCAAAAGACTGAGCTTAGAAGAGAGAAGCTTAGTGAGGTATCATGTAGCAAGGGGGACTTGTTACTGTAGAGGTTTTGTTGCAACTCACAGAAAGATCATAAAGGAAATTCCAAAAAGGATGTGGGTAGAATTGCTAAGGGATGAAGAAAGCTGGTAAGAATTTCTGAGTGAAAGAAGAGGTGGCCAAAACCTAGTATTTCATTTGTTGAAATTTGGTACCGGAAGATAGGTGGTTCCCTTAGGCTTTGATCTTTGGCCTAGGGAAAAGTGTCCAAAAGAATTTAATTTTTCTCCTAAAGTGACTTTATAATTTTTATAACGTCAAATCTAATTTAAAAGTGACTTTAAGTGATAAAGTTACTAAAGTCTAATTTTAAAGTGACTTTAATAAAGTCAATGTAAAATTAGAAAGAAAAAGTGACTTTGGAAATAA
>APFE031712287.1:6552-29944 GCA_000404065.3 Pinus taeda
TCAATATAGCAGCATCAATAACAATAAAACATCAAGAGAATTCACACATTAACACAATATGTATCCCGGGGAAAGCATCTCGCTAAAAACCCCAACTATCTGTATATTAATGATTGGGTCATGTAACATTACACAACATAATACTTCTCACAAGTATCTCCACCTCTGTTACACACAATACAGCTCAGATCTG
Organism: Pinus taeda; assembly: GCA_000404065.3. Taxonomy (NCBI): domain Eukaryota; kingdom Viridiplantae; phylum Streptophyta; class Pinopsida; order Pinales; family Pinaceae; genus Pinus; species Pinus taeda. The sequence goes on from APFE031712287.1 coordinate 6,746, forward strand.
ATCTCCAAATCTCTTCCACTGCTTGCCTGCCTCCACTGCTCAATACCTGCTCAACAACTGATGAGAATGGCTCACCAAAATCGTTTATCACCTGCAAAATAGTCACTCACGCTTTGTGGACGTGAGCATAAGCTAAAATGTGGGCAAATACGTGGGCAAACTCATTGGCATACTCAATCCCTTGATTGTGCAAGATCTGGTGCACAACTATAGTCACAACTGATAGCAATCTGATTCTCTACCACCTGTCCCTGTTGAAATGAACATGCACTGACATGCAACTGAGTTAACTGATGTATTCATTAGTTGTATTATGAGTTAATAACTTGTGAATTAATTAATAACTAATTCACCCAACTCATCTCTAGTCTATTCGCCAGTTAGACTAAATACAACCAGTTTAACAAAAGCTAAACTGAACACAACTCCATCAACGGCACCTCCACTCCACCAAAATCAACTCATTGAGTTCTAACTGAAGTCATGCATGCAAAAACTCAACTAACCCATAAGAAAACGTATTTCCTTCTGCAACTGCATGTGCCACATCCGTAGCTCAAACTGAAGTGCTCCAAGAGAATAAGATTAAGTTTATAGTCAAAATATTATTGTGAGATAATAATATTTGACTTTTCTATTTTTCACAGCCAGTCTAAAAATAGACTTGATCACTCACACTGTGATCACTCACACTTTCATCAAAAATAGAAGTCCATCTATTTTTCCAACTTGATCAATCATCCATAAACAGCAACCTGCAATCCATAGACATGATCCATATGTCTAAAAAATAGACATAGTCTAAAAATAGACTTGCGCCAAAAATAGCCTACGGGCCCACTTAGTGAAGGCGACTCTTTTCACTAAGCTCCATCATCTTGTTGCAATCTCAACACATCCAAGAATAAATAGAATTCCTGAACATCTCCTCGCTCGGCACAGCATACCGATATGCCGTCAAGGTCGAGCAGAAATTTAAACAAAAAAAGCGAGACTGGATCTGTGAATCCAAAACAAGGGAAAGGTGCCCCTAAACCACAAAAAAAAGGACAAATCCAAGGGGGTGTAGCCCAAGAAAACCCGCAAAAGCTACATGCAAAGAATAGCGCCACAAAGCCGAAAAAGGACACAAGAAAATGGTGTGAGTTCCATAAGGGCTCCACTCACAACAAAAATGAGTGTCAGGCCAAGCAGTCACTGGTGGCTGAGCTAAAGGTTTCAGAATCAGATGCATGTTCCGACTCTGAGTCAGAACCCAACAAGGGGAATGAAAAAGGGAAGTAGATCATTGATGCAGATCCCAACGCCACTGTTGCTATCGTAAAGATCCAGAAAAATGAATCCGAAGATCCAGAGGAGGAGGAGCATCTCTTCCACTCCCAGATGTGTGTAAAGAGCTCCCCGCTACAGTTCATTGTCAATAGCGGGAGCCAAAAGAACCTCATTTCGGCAAAGTTTGTGAAGTGGTTGGTCTTACCAACCACAGCACATCCACAACCGTACACCATCGGGTGGCTTCACCAAGGACGGGATCTTTGCGTGAGCCAGCATTGTCGCCTTCCATACAACATCAAGCCCTTCACGAATGAGGTATTGTGTGACATTGCTCCCCTTGAAGTTTGTGATGTATTATTAGGACAACCATACTTGTGGAAGTGACACGCTGTGTATGAATCAAGGCCCCGTGCTGTTATTATTACATTGGGAAATAAGTTGTTACAGGATACCAGAGGTAGCACCGACCTACTGCCATCTCTTTGGTTACTGCAAAACAATGCAGTAAGCTCATTTCCAAAACTGGGAAATTTGTTTTCCTGATGATATGCCCTCAAGGAAAGAAGAATACGGTGGCCACGACCTCTAGATAGAGCCCCTTCGCACGACAACTACAGATGGGCAAGGTCGTGGAGGAGTACGAGGACATATTCACCTCCCCCGCAGGGGTTCCTCTGCACTGTCAAGTCAAGCACTCCATCAATCTGACCCCAGGTGCGCCACTACCCAATAGACCAATTTATCGATGCTCCGTTCTGGAGAATGATGAAATCAAGAGGCAGATTCAGGAGCTACTGCAGAAAGGTCACATCCATCCAAGTTCATCGCCTTGTGGGAGCCCGATCATGTTGGTACAGAAGAAGGATGGGACTTGGAGACTCTGACTATCGGGTTTTGAACAAGATCACTTTCTGTAATAGGTACCCAATCCCACGGATTGATGACCTCCTAGACCAACTAAAGGGGGCGAAATATTTCAGTAAGATCGATCTGAAGTTAGGATATCACCAGGTACCAATCGAGCCCTCTGATGTGTGGAAGACTGCCTTCAAAGCCAAGGAGGGCCTTTTCGAATGGTTCGTTATGCCTTTCGGATTGACGAATGCTCCTGCAACCTTCATGAGGCTAATGGATGACATCTTGTGGCCATTCACGAACTCATTTGTAGTGGTATACTTGGATGACATTCTGATCTTCAGCGAAAGTTGGGAAGAGCACCTCCACCACATCCGACAGGTTCTCCAAACACTGAGGCAACACAAGCTATGTGCCAATTTGGAGAAATGCACTTTTGGCATGACTCAGGTTCAGTATCTGGGATACATTATTGATGAATAGGGGGTGCATGTGGATCCAGCCAAGATCCAATTCATTCGGGATTGGCCATCTCCAACCACTCTGACAGAGCTCCACAACTTTCTAGGTCTTGCCAACTTCTACCACAAGTTCATGTTGGGCTTTTCTCATATCACTTGGCCCTTGAGTCAAGTCACCAAGGGAGGAGCGACAGCATAATTCTTTTGGTCTGAATCTCAACAAAAGGCATTCATAGAGTTGAAATATCACCTCTGCACGGCACCAGTGCTCGCCTTACCAGATTTACAACAACCATTTGAGGTCGTGATAGATGCCTCTGACTATGCTATTGGGGCAGTCCTTACTCAACACAGGCATCCAGTGGCATATCACAATGAAACACTTTCAAACACAGTCCGGAAGTATCCCACTTATGATAAAGAGATGTATTCCATTGTGCAGGCCTGTCGACAATGGAAGCATTACATTTTGGGGAAGGAAACAGTCATCCACATAGACCACCGACCCATGCAATTCATACAGACCCAAGGGAAATTGCAGAATGATCGCCATCAGAAGTTGTCAACATACCTGCAACAGTTCCATTTGAATATCAAGTGTAAGAAGGGCAGCACCAATAATGTTGCAGATTGCCTTAGTCGACCACCGATCATGGCGTTAACCACCGTGCTCAACTCTTGTGGGCACGAGACTTATGATTGGCCACTTCTCTACAAAAGCAACCCAGAATTCGGCTACACATAGTAGACACTCTTGGAGGGTCGGCATGTTCCATATTTTCACCTCCAGGATGCCCTATTATGCCACCTAGGTCACCTTTGTGTTCCTTCAAGCGAGCGTGCCAATATGATTTGGGAAGCACACTATAGTCAAGCTGCTGGGCATTTTGGGGCCGAGAAAATGGTGGCAGTACTGTGAAAGTATTTCTATTGGCCGAATCTTCGACAGGATGTTGGGAAGTACAGCAGATCATGTACTACCTATGCCATTGCCAAACCGACCATCAAGAAACAAGGCCTCTATGCCCCGCTACCTACCCCTAATCGACCTTGGGAATCCATCTTCATGGATTACATGTCAGGCCTTCCTTCCACTAAGCATGGAAATGATTGTGTTTTTGTGGTCATCAACAGGTTCTCGAAGATGGCCATTATAGCGGCCTGCAAGAAGAATATCACAGCAAAAGCCACTGCTAAACTCTTCTTTGAACGAGTGTGGGTGCACTTTGGGATCCCACAGTCTATCATCTCATATCGGGATAGTCGGTTCCTCAGTACGTTTTGGTCTAGTCTTTGTTCAATGTTGAACACCAAACTCACTAAGTCCACAGCCTTCCAACCTCAAACTGATAGCCAGACGGAGGTTGTCAATAGGATGATTCTACACATTCTATGCATGTAAAACTCAAAGCATCCACGCACATGGGACGAGAACCTCACCTATGTTTAGCACAACTACAACCAAGCTCTTCACAGCTCGACTAGCCACAGTTTTTTTCAGGTGGGCTTAGGATTCCAGCCACTATGCCCCATTGATGTGGCCATGCCACTTATAGCTACTCACATAGATTCGGCTCATGTCTCGTCCGAAACAAACAAGGCAGCCAACTTCATTGAGCACATCCAACATATTCGCCAGCAGGTCCATGACATTCTAGAGAAATCAAATGCCAAGTACAAGTAGCGACATGGTCAACATCGGGTGCCACACAAATTTCAGGTGGGCGACAAAGTCTAGTTGTATTTGCAAAAGGAACGCCTTACTGGAGCCTATTGGAAACTGAGACCACTCTGATATGGTCCTTACACCATTACTAAGGCTATGGGAGATAATGCATTTGATCTCAGCATTCCCCCAGTCCTTGGCCTGCACCCAGTGTTCAATGTGGACCGCCTTCGCCCATACTTTCCACCATTGCTAGACACATCCGACATTGCAGAACAGCTCATACCCACATAATTAAATCCAGATTGCATGGAACAAGCTACAACTGATCGGATCATGGACACCCAGATCAAGAACACTCGCCAACAGAATATCCAACTGTATCGAGTTGTCAAAGCAGGCCAACTCCTTCACCAGGGCAAGTGGCTCACTAGGGACCAAGTTCAGCAAAAGTCTCCTCATCTCATGGAGGAACTCAACCCAATGGGGACCATTGCTTCCTAAGGGGGGAGGAATGATCCAAGTGGATCTTGGTGGCCACCTACCAAGTCCACATGGACCCCCACCATTGTTTCTCTCAACATTTTCAGTTTCCTTAATTGTAGCACAACTTACTATTTTTAGCAGTTTCTCGGGCCCTGAACTTCCGGAGCCATTTTGAGGCCCTAAACAACGTTTTTTGAGAAATTTGGGGGCAAAATAGGTCATTAAACCAAAGTTTCCCTTCCCAAAGTGGTAGTGCTCGGATATATCTTTCTAACAAGCTATTGTACGCGTCAAACGGAGATCGTATGCCAAAGTTACGACCCCGGGAAGTTGATGTACCAACTTACCCAAACGGGGCCCACAATTTGGCGTTTCATCTTCTAGGGTTAGGTTTTGGAATGTTGAGGGTTTTCCATTGTTTCTCAACAATAAATAGGCCTTCAAGCCTCACTGTAACACATCTCAGAGGCATGTAGCCAACACATCTCTTCTCAGAGATAAGCTATCATCGCCCTAGCTGGTTTATTTCCATTACTGTTTGTAAGCATATTGCAGTATTTTACATTAATGAAATGAAGTATTATTTCCGCTGCATATCTATGTTTATGGTTATCTCTGTAATTTGTTGCATTCCTGTTTAAGTCTGGACCATTTGTGACCGTGCATTAGCGTGTGATCACAAAGTGGTTTTTGCACAACGCCTCCACCACGCGTCGCAAAACCTATGGAATCGTTGGCACCTGGCTTATTACCACCCATCCCCAAAACGGTGTGATACGAAACCACTTACTGCTTTCCCGCATATGACAAGACATCACTTCGCTCCCCCCTGATGTCACCCGCTCAAAAACCAAAAACCCCCGCCAACCCTTGACTTTGTAAATAAAACAAACAAATGTTGTTTTCATTGTTTTGTACCATAAACCTATGCTCCCATGCAAAGAACGTTGAGGTCAACTGTCTGAGGTTTTCAACCGCCAACTTGTTCAAAAACTTGCAGCTGATACAACCCAGAGCCTGTTAGCCACTACCAGCACCTGTTATTTCACTGTTCATTCCCCAAACACATGTATTTATCCAATTTCTGCAAAAACCTTGCAAGTTCTCATTTTACACTGTAATTCCACATAAAAAGACCAAAATTTATTACCATTTAGTCTTCGTTTTCATCATATAACTTCCCAGACCCTTTGTTTTACCCGTTTTTCAGAGAAAACCTAAAATTCCTTTTATGAATCCACACGAACCAGAAACGGAAACCCTAGTTCTTTTGAATGTCGCACCTATAAATGCCCCTCATAAAGATTTAGACTATCTACCTCTTGCAGATAAAGACTTCCATATAAAAGACCTAGCCACTGATAAGAATCACCTCAAGGTCTTTTGCCAAAGCAGAGATAACTACCTGAATGGCTCTGACATCCTAGGACTGTGGGAATCCAACCTTCCCATGTATTTTCTCCCCTCAGTCCATGTTTTCCCTAATATCATTCATCAATGCCATGCAAACTATGACCCTAACCGTAGAGCAGTTATGTCTCCAAGCCAAACAGTCCTCTTCCCCATAACTATTGAATCCATCAATGAAATGTTGCAATTTTGCCTAGGTCAAGGCCTCACTCCCCTTTCAGTTAGCTATTTACTTGAGAAATCAACTGAATTATCCCAATCAGAACTTATTCGCATCTTTCAAACCTTCATGTTAGAAAAACATCAGCCCAAAGGCCCACCTCCTTATGGGCAAACTTTTTTCACAGATATGGGAAGACTTATAGTTGATATGATATCTTTAGTTATGGGATTCAACACTGAGTATGTTGATGAGGTAACCCTAGTGTTGTTGTCAATATTTACTCCTCAACAGCCCTCTGCTGTTAAGTATAATTATGCCTCCTATATTGCTAATAAGATTCATGACTAATTCTTAAGACTGTATAATGCAAGAGTCTTCAAGTACACCACCTTCATCTATCATCTTATGTTGTATTATCAGTCATAGAACTTCCCTTTCCCTGTCAAGAAACTTGACACCAAAGGAAATCCAAGGTTTGTCATCTTTTGGAGTCCCATTTTCCATGAATCCTTTGATTCCCCTTACTCCTACAATGAGTTCATTGATCTATTTGTTCATCCATCAACTACCTTATTGACAGGAATTTTCCCTCCTAGGATCAGTGGTGATATAAAAAATATCCTCCAGCTCTTCAAGCAGTACAGAATAGGTGATTGGTATCTATACAAGAATCATACAGAAATCAGGATATATGGGTGTGAGCTTTGCCCTTTCAAGTTACCAAAATATGTTCCAATGAGACTATTTGCATTGAAATATTTCAGGCAAATGATAAATTCAGACTTGGTCCATTTTTATAATGCCAAAAAGAAAGCTCAACTTAGAATCAAGAATCAGTTAGGCCCTTTTGTCTGCAACACTAGGGAGGCATGGAGAGAAGCAGAAAGAATTTTAGAAGATCACCTTAAGCTACACAAAATTTTTGGGTGGATTCCATATGACCCTCAAAACTTTATCTGTGATAAAAGAATGAAGCACGGGTTCTCACCATACATACACCATAAGATCCCAGAGCAATTTGCAAATATGGACGAATGGAGGGAAGGGACCCTAGTAGAAAATGATAATGAACAGGTCAATATAGAAAACATTATGAGGGATTTTGAGAAAACACTTGACCTGGGTTATTTTGGGTAGGTACAAAGGTTAGGGATTGGTGCCTCTACAGTTGGAACCTCTCAACAACATTCACAAGAAACCAGCATACCAGCCACAGAAACATCTAAAGGAAAGGGACCAAAGGCCAACACTTAAGCCACAGAGCAATCTACAATGTCAAAACAGCCTGAAACCTCCAAGAAATAGACCCAAATGCACACTCCTCCCACTCAGGGAAATGTGGGAGAACCTCCAATATTGTAGACTCCTCTGAATGAGGAAATAAATAAAAAGAGAGATAGAGAATTAGCTACCCCTGCCAATGGAACTTCAGAATAGCCTGGTTCCAAAAGGCAAAGGCTAAATCCCCTTTCAGAGGAAGAATTTGTTGAAGAGATTACGGATAGTCAAAGGAGAGGAGTAGATAGCCATCAAACTTTTTCAGTAGGAAGGACATCCACTAGCTCATAGAGACAGGAGCTAGAAAGACAACAAAGTGCAGAGGTATCATCTTTCAGGCCACCAGGGAAAGATACTTCAGATATCAAGAAAAAGTTCATAGAAATAAAAGCTAGAAATGATCCATTAAGGCTACAGATTTACAACCAATATTTGAAAATGGCTCCCACCAATCAAAACAGATTGATGTCAGTGTATGACATCAATTTAGGTAAAATGATAATGAGTTATTTCAAGCCTAAAGTGCAACAGCCTCAATCAGCAGCAGATTATCTCAGAACCAATTTTGAGGTTATGAAAAAGGATATTTATCCTTTGGATCAAATTTAGTTGCACAAACAAACTAGAGAGATGATTTATTCCACCTTGACTGGTAAGGCTATGATGGCCCAAAGGTTGGAAAAATATTTGAATAACACAACTGCCCAACTACAGCTGGAGAAAGCCTCCTCACGGGCTAAAGATAACAAAATAAAATCTTTAGAAGGAATAATTATTGGGTTGGGCCATAATTCCAAAGATGTGAAGGCTATAGAAGCCTTAATCCAAAAGAAAGATGAAGATATAGCTGCCTTAAGAAAGTAGCTAAAGCTGCCTCCTTCAAGACATCCATAGACTACTGAGATTATAAAACAAAGGTCTGAAGAAGAGTTAATGGATTTAGTCTTAAAACTCAATGAAAGACTAAACGAGAATGAGCAAGAATTAGAAAAATCATTGAAGGACAAGCAGGGAGAGTCGACCTCTTAGCCTCCCAACGTGATACCAATAGTCTCAACTGTAGTCCCTTCGACTCTTGGAACAGCTCTGGCATCAAACCTTCTAGCAATCACAGCAGAAGTGGTCACAGGTACAGCAACAACAGGAACAATAGGAATAGCATAGGACAATGCTATCAATTTGAGGACAGAGGAACTGATAAGATCAATGGAGGAGATGAAACTCCAAGTTTCATAATTACAGAAGGTAAAATAACAGTATGTCAACTTAGAACAAAGGTATGGTCTCTCGAAAATAAATGTTGCAGAAAAGACAAGGGAAATTAGAGGATTAGAGAATAAGGTAAAATCATTAGAAAAAGACATTTGACAAGCCTCTCGTGGATATTAGAAAAGTTCTTTGGGCAAACATTACTCAATCAATAAATGATGTTTGGCCATCCATCCAAATAATTTTTGAGCAGATTGATTTAGTAAAGGCAGCCCAAGAAGAAATTCAAAGGACAAGAGCAGAATTAGGGAAAATGCATGAGGAAGCCACCAATCTCATAAATTTTTCGAATAATAAGAATAAGTACTAGCTTAAAGAACTGGGCATTGAAGACAAAACAGGGACCATTCTAGAAATCAAAAGGGTATTAACGAAAAGGACTTTGATGCAAAATTTAGAAAGAAGATGCCATGACATGCAGGCAGAGATTAACGCTTTTATGGAGAAATTTGGCATTTTGCAAAGCAAAGGGCTACCTAGTCCTTTAGTTATTAATGACAAATTAATGAGGCATATAGATTATGTGGACAAATTAAATCAATATGCAGGCAACTAAGCAAGTTCTTCAACAAGTGCATCAGGATCAAAGGCACTGCCTACATGCAGAGTTCTCTATGACAGTCTAGAGAAATTGTTTTATGTTGAGCATGAACTAAAGCACTTGTTTCCAATTCAGCCTACCTTCTTCAGGTACACTGAAACTGATGAAACCCTCAGAAAACTTCAAAAAACCAGAATACCACAGACAAAATGGTGGGAAGAAATGTTAGAAATTTTGTAATTTGTCTTTGGTAAAAGGTAAATTTTAGTTTTACTATAGTTAAAGGTGGTAAAGAGGATAAACATAGATACAACAGGTAAAGAGTATCAGAGAAGGTTGAAGTGTATCAATAAGAAGATAAAAACAGAGAAGACAACACATAATTACATCAAAGACAGCAAGATGCCAAATCATAGGGCCTAATTCCAGCACACTCTCAAAAATAAGAACAGCAAACCATCCGTTTGCCTTTATGTGTTATCTACGACACCATCTGGCCCTATTTTCATGTAACATATGGTTAGTCACCCTAGAATATATCTCACTTTGTTATGAGATATTTTATTGTAAAATTTTTGTATAAATACTCCCTCATTTAGAGTATTGAGGGTGGAATTCTTAGACATTGTTATGAAACTGATTATTTTGGAATAAAGTGTTGTTTGAAAAATTTTGCATGGCTGGCTAGATGAAGAATTGATGTAAAGGACTTTTCACAGGATTCATGTGTTGAACACCAGAAAAATAAGTATCTTATATCTCATGTGCTATTGTTTTGTTGTTTACTATATCAATTATGTTCCATATCTGAATATTAAAACAAACCAAAAATAATTCAGAAAGTGCTTGAATGCAATCTGTCTTCAATCCTTTTTGTTCTCAATGTTTTCTTCTAAACTAGCATAAACAGTGAATTCTTAATTGCTCATGTTTCCTAGTTTAATCATTTTGATCATTTAGTAAGGAATTCTTAATTGCTCCTTATTAGTGATTAGTCAAGTTCTCCTTTCTTAAAATATGTTGAAAGATTCTTAATTTCCCTTCATCCCTTTTAAGTTCATCCCATCTTTTAAAGTCTTTATTTGTTACCTATTTAGCTATCTTGCCCTGTGAAGCCATCCTTTATAAAGAAACCAAATTCAGTTGACCCATCTTCCTTTGACTCCATTAGCCCAATGGCCTGAAGTACTCAGTGATACCCCTCTGCTATTGAATTTCACCAACAAATTCAAACAAAATCCCAAGCTCTAATAACTAGCCTAAAACCTTATAAAACAAAGCTAAAACTTAAAGAGAGAGCCCTCTCTAGATACAGATTGGATAGATTTGGTATCTAAAAGATTGGTTTGTGGTTACCTCGGACTCCTTTCCTCTTCTTACAACTTCTGGGAAAATTTGAGTGATAACACCTGGAATCAAATTAATAGCATGATCATGATCACAAATAGGTGGAAGGCCCTTGGGAGTCTCAAATACCTTGGAATGATTGTCCAAGAATTTTTGGAGATCTAGAGAAATGGATGATTTCAATGTGGGAACCTCTAGTGAACATAATTGTGCAATTATGCCTCGTTGTTCTTTCTTTATAAGCTTTGTCATTCTGTTAGAGTTGATTATCTTTTCTAGTTTCCCTGTGATACCCCTTAATTCAACTTCCTTTCCTTCTGAAGATAATTTCATGAAATGTTCTTGAAAATTAAAAGCTATTGTACCCAAGGATTGTAGCCATTGAACTCCTAGTACAACATGAGCACCACCCATTGGAATGGAAAGCATTGGGCTATTCAATACATATTCTCCCATGGATAGCTTTATATTATGGAACTTTCCTTAGCAATTTATGGTTCCTCCACTTGCAACCATCACTTGATACTCTAGTGCTAGATATAGGAAGCAATTTAATTCCTTGGCTATCTTACAATGAATAAAATTATGGGTACTTCCCAAATCAATCAACATTATTACTTTTTTCTTCTTGATATTCCCTTCTATCTTGATAGTTTGAGGAGTGGTAATTTCAGCCAATGCATTACAAGATATGGTCGGATTCATTTCTTATTTTTCTAGGGTTTGTTTCGGGTGTATATCCTCTTATTTTGACATTTCTTGTTCCTTTTTTTCCTCCTCTTCACAATCTACATAAACTAATTTCTTCTCGACACACTTATGACCTTTAGTGTATTTGCTATCACAACTATAACAAAGCCCTTATGCTCTTTTTTCTTCCAATTGTTGTGGTGTCAACCTTGTAGGTTGTGGATGGTTAGGGACAATAACACTTCCATCTCTATGATTGTGAGTGGTAGGCTTCCTTGTTGCCATAATTTTGCTTTCCATTTTTCTTGCAAACCTGAATGCCTTCTTCAATGAATCTGGTTCCCAAAGGTGAACCTCATGTTGGATATTATCTTTTAAAGTCCCTATGAACACATAAATCCTATGCTCCTCTGGAATATCTTTTACCCTTATATTCAATTTTTCGAAGTTTTCAATGTGCTCCACATTGAACCCTTTTATTTGAGATTTATCAATTGGCTAAAAAAAGTGTTGTTTTTTGTATCATCATAATGTGCTATCATTTCATCCGTAAAAGTAGCCCAAGTGACAATTTGTTTACAAGAGAAAATCCATCAATACCATACAAACTGATTTGATTCCAAATATAAATTTGCAATGCGTAACTTTTATGTGTTTTGCAGATTATGGAGATTGAAAAATTGCTCCATCTGTAGTGTCCATGTTCTGGGATCCTTGCCATCAAACTTCCTCATATCAATATTTTGAACATGGTGATTCTTCGATCCAACATTAGAGTGTATAAAATCATGATTAACATTTATTTTGTTCTCATCATGAGTTTTCTTTACTACCCTTTCGCCATTAGTAAGCATTTATTATAGAAACTTTGTCAAATTTGTCTTCAAATTTGTCTGCAAATCTTCCATGTCTTTCTTTAAATCATCCATCTTAGCTTCCACATCATCCATCTTAGCTTCCATACTATCCATCTTAGTTTCCACGTCATCCATCTTAGCCTCCACGCTGTCTATCTTAACTTCCAAGTCATTCATCTTAGCTTCCACGCCTTTCTTTAAAACATCCATTTTATTTTATGTTACCTTTTGTGCGAGTGAAATTTGTTGCACTTGGTTTCATAATATTGATATATCATGTTGCATTTCTTCCTCTTCTTCATGAGTCATGCTAGAGATTTCAGGTTGCTTACTAGATGTTTCCATTTTCTTTCTTAGGGGCATCAATTACCAATAATAATGATTCACTATGCCCTTTGAATTCCTTCAAACTAATTTTTCAAACCAAGCTTATGAAAAAATTTAAAAAAAATGCACACCTTTTTTCACTTTCTAGGAACTCGATATTGAATCTGATGTACCTTTGTAATTTTGGATCTCCCAGTTCTAAAATCACAATCTCCAGTAGCCCTCTTTTTCCTCTTTCCGATGCCACCAGTGTGATTGAAATTGGATTCTTCAAGGAAGAGTTATGCTAAATCTCCCACGGTGACCTGATTATAGACTAGTTCAGTAGAGCGAACTTGTATGACATGCCACGTGTCATTGTTTTGACCTTAATACCTGAAACTGATACATAGAAAACTAGAGTTTGTCCTCTTTCTGAAACTTCTAACGAGATTTCAAGCTGATGCTCAAAACAAAAGTTATGACGATTTTTCTCAGGTAACCTGTTTGGAATGTAATTTGGGAGTCTGCAAAAACTCCAATTTCCTCAAATCATATCTCCGCAAATATAGTGTGAAAAGCTCTGAAATTTGGCCCCGAAGTTCAGAACTATTTCGGCCCAAATGGGTTTTTTTAGCTTCTAAAACGTTGCAGAAAAAAGGTTATAGTGAAAATGGCACGATGACCTAGTTGGAGCAGCGAAACCCTAGAATCCAAAGCTCTAATACCAAATGTTATGAAACCAGCTCACAAAAAGACAAAAAATATAGATCAACACCTTAGAAATAAGCCTCTTCGAGGAGGAAACCTCCTTTACATTACACAAATGAAAAATTCTTGGATGATTCAAATGACAAAACCTCCTTCCTATATATAGGAGTCTACGGGATCACAATATAACCAAGCCGACCTAACAATAATAATATAAAGGCACAAAAATAACAATAGAGGGATTCTATGGGGCATAATAATAACAATATGGGGACAATAGGGGCACAATAATAACAATAAGGGATGCAACCACAATAGTAATGGGGGGGTCACTAATATTATAGGGACCTAACACTGTAAATACACAAAATTCATATATGTGAATATATAGAAGGTATGTGCATATATTCTATATATGCACAATTTCCGTATATGCGCAATTTCCATATATATAAGTTGCGCATATACGGTAGATGCACATATATAAAAGATGTGCACATATGGAAGATATACACATATAAGAAAATTATGCATATACGGAAGATATGCACATATATAGAAGTTGCGCATATACAGTTGATGCACATATACAAAAGATGCACATATACGGAAGTTACATATACTAAAGTTGCACATACATAGAGGTTATGAAAATATACGGAAGTTGCACATATACCTGGAAGATATGTGCATATAGAAAAGTTTTGAATATACAGAAGATATATTCATATTTTTTGTATATGTAAATTTCCATATATGCACAATTTCCATATATAGATGTTGTGCATATATAGTAGATGCACATATATAAAAGACACGCATATACAAAAGATATGCAAATATAAGAAAGTTACACATATATGGAAGATATGCGCATATACGGAAGTTGCGGATATACAGTAGATGCACATATACGAAAATTACATATACTAAAGTTGCACATACATGGAGGTTATGCGTATACACAGAAGTTGCACATATACCTAGAAGATATGTGCATATAGAAAAGTTTCGCATATACGGAATATATGCGCATACCTTTCGTATATGTACAATTTTTGTATATGCACAATTTCCATATATGGAAGTCGCGCATATATAATAGATGCACATATATAAAAGACGTGCATATACGGAAGATATGCACATATAAGAAAGTTGCGCATATACGAAAGTCGTGCATATATGGAAGTCGCGCATATACGGTAGATGCACATATACGAAAGTTACATATACTAAAGTTTCACATACATGGAGGTTATGCTTATATATAGAAGTTGCACATATACGTGGAATATACGTGCATATAGAGAAGTTTCGCATATAAGGAAAATATGCGCATATCTTCTATATATGCACAATTTCCATATATGAAAGTTGCGCATATGTGGTAGATTCACATACATAAAAGACGTGCATATACAGAAGATATGCACATATAAGAAAGTTACACATATAAGGAAAATATGTGCATATACAGTAGATGCACATATAAAGAATCATCATTGATATGTTGTCTTTGTTTCTTTGTCTCACCTAATTAGTGAAGACAGAAACATAATTCTTGTTAGTAAGAGTGGGGTTAATCACCTCCTTATAATACCTTAGCTTCATTTTTCCCTCTAACACCTTATCATCCCACAACTTATCCTTAAATTTGGAAGTAATAGTGTTTTTAATATTATTCTTACCATATGTTTGGATAATGCCCTTTTAATATTATCCTTACCATATGTTCGGATAATGCCCTTTTAATATTATCCTTACCGTGGTAAGTTCAGATAGGCCTCTCTTACCATATGTTTTTAGTAATTCCCCTAGCACCGAAAGCCACTTAATGCTCAAAGTAGCACTGGAAGCGAGTTATTGTTCAAAGAGTATCGAAGGATATGTGATTCAACTAATTTCATACATGATGTTCAAGTAATTTTTCTGTATATACACAACATTGGTATATGTGAATATACAGAAGATATGTGCATATATTTTGTATATGCACAATTTCCGTATATGGAATTTGCACATATACAGTAGATTTATATATATATATAAGACGTGCATATACGAAAATATACACATATAAGAAAGCTACGCATATACGAAAGATATGCACATATATGGAAATTGCGCATATGCGGTTGATGCACATATACAAAAGATGCACATATACGGAAGTTCCATATACTAAAGTTGCACATACATAGATATTATACATATATACGGAAGTTTCACATATACCTGGAAGATATGTGCATATAGAAAAGTTTTGCATATACAGCAAATATGCACATATCTTTCATATATATACAATTTCTGTATATGCACAATTTCCATATATGGAAGTTGCGCATATACGGTAGATGCACATATATAAAAGACATGCATATATATAAGATATGTAGATATAAGAAAGTTACACATATACAAAATATATGCACATATACGAAAGTTGCACATATACGGTAGATGCACATATATGGAAGTTACATATACTAAAGTTGCACATACATGGAGGTTATGCGTATTTACAGAAATTGCACATATACCTTTTGGACTTGAAAAAGTGTAAAATGAGTACTATAAAAATATGATTTGTAAATTCTAGAATACTTGAAGTCTTGGATATGAAAACCTAGGGTTTGTAGATAAAACCTTATATTTGATGTTTTTGTTGAAAGAAGAAACCCTAGTTGATGTAAGGAAGGAATGGAATCATGTTGATGATAAGGACGAGTAGGAGACCCAAAATCCTAACTACTCGTGGTCCCTTGTATAATGCAAGTTAACCACTTTATTTATTAACTATGGCCCATTTTTCAAATTCATTTCTCTTCTTTTTTCTCCAATCCAAAGAACTCTTCAATTCTCATTTATGTCAATATTTTTGCAATGGTTAAAGTATCGTCACATTCAGTGGAATCATCCTTAATTTCACTTGAGGGATACTTGCATGTTTTTCAAAATCATTCTAATATGTAACATTCCATTATAATTTGACATCATCTTCGCCTATTATATCGCCACTTATCTTGGTGTATTCTTCTAGTGTCTCTATTCTATTGACACAAACTTATGTTGCCTCTCTTTCCTTCATGTGCTCCTTGGGTGTACCTTATGTCTCTCTCTATCCTACTCCACTTTTACTACCTAGTTTGTATTCTCATCAAACTATCCATTTTTACCTTCCAAATTTCTTCGGGTGATGCATTCTTGCATTAGGGAAAGTTTTAGGAGTAAAATTCTGCAAATGGGTTATTTTTCCATGCCTTTTTCCAAACAAAGACTCATCAATTTCCATTTTTTTTTCTAAAAATGATGCCCATATTTTATAGGATAAAATTATTTGACCTAAAAATTGCCAAATATTTATAGAGTCTATATAAAATCATAAGAAATATGAAGCTTTGCAATTTGCATATTAAGGACAAGTTAGATTCACCAAGGTTTCTACACTTTGTTATAAATTCTCATCCTTAAAACTTTCCATGTCTTGATTTATATCTCTCCTCTAATAGCCCTTCTTTTGCTCCTTTGCAGATCATATAGGGTGATGTAAAAATAACTCCCTTTATTCTAATTTTGTTGTGTTTTCTTGTGGATATATTTTATGCCTAATTTATGAGCTCTTAACCTATATATGTTGCCTCACTATTTCTTGTTTTGTGCACTTCCACAACTTACATAATTTATTTGAGGCATATTTTTCTCTTTAACAATTAATCCAGTTGTTATTGTTATAAATATTCAATATATCGGTTTACATAATTGAAGGTTTGGGTTGGTGAAGCGTTAATTGGGAAGGTATGTTCCTGATTCTTATTTTATCTTACCAACTCACAACTAATGAGTTTTTTAACACATTCTATCCTGCTCAAAATTGCATTCTGGGTGTTATGACTCTATACCTTTTGGTTCTGTGGATGTAAATTGTAGTTATGGCTATGATTTTATGTATTATGTAAATTGATGTATTTCTTGAATGACAATATTAGTTGAAATCTATATAGTCTATTTTCATCTAAAAGTTTTGTTTACTGCCAAATTCATGAAATATTTCCTATGAATTGAATGTCATCCATCCAACCCCATTATGGAACCAGATGCATAGTGGAGAGCAACGGGGTTCACATCCATGAGTGCATATAATGATTGACATGTATCACCCTCCTCCCATATCTACCCAAGCAATCGGCCAACCAAGGTAAACATGCGATGAGAGGTAACAATGATATGATTCAACTTCCTAAGTGTCCTTAAGGAAGTGGAATCGATGAAAACACATCAAACACACCTTCCACATGAGCAACAACACTCCCAGGAGCCATCCCAACCACACAAGTATCATGCCCCTGGGTCCCATTGATTTTTTAGACTACTTGACCTCTGGATTCTCCCATGCTATGGGCATGCTAGTGTCCAAAGGGCTCTAGACGCTCCCAGAAGCCTGCGTGCTTGTGTCTAGGGACTATTTCCAGTAGACTTGTGCCAGAGTTTGTGTGATTTAAGGCCCTTTTCAAGCCTATAATTCTGATCACTGCTTAGAACTTGTTGTAACTTATGGAATCCATTAAAAGCGTGATGACAAGACTAATAAACCAGAAACTAACTCCAGGACTAGGTCTGACCATCCTCAACTAGGATTGAAATTCCATCAAACACTAAAGAAATCTACATGAAATGAATACAAGAAAGAGCATCAATGACTGATATAGCATACAAGTCTTGACAAGAAGGATTACCACCCTCTTCCCTTAACTGTTTTGACATCAATTAGATCTTGCATCCATTATCCTTTTAGTTACAGTATATACATGAAATAACCATGACAATAATATGATTATAAACAACATTAAACCATGAAAATAATCATGATATAACAACCATTAAATCCACATATTAATAAGTACAAAAGAAAGAGAACTTAGCTTTTATTAAACATAGATAAATCCAACCAGGTTCGGGACTTCCACTTACAACTCGACTATAGACATGGTTGAACCAAATATTCCTTTCAGATAGTCATCCCCATGCCATACTCCAAGCATGAATGTGGTATCCCATTGAAAATCCAATCCAAAAACAACAAAGGGAATCAAGAGGTTAAACCACCTCCACCCTCACCATACCATGATCACACCAAAATCAGTGCTTCGATCACAAAAATGAACCGAACTTGGAATTCCATCCGGAATCCATCACTATCGTTGAGGAATATTTTGTCTCCTTGTCTCTCAAGCTTTACTGCAATCCAATCCTGAATCACTAGGCCCAAAACCAAGACACCTCCCTCAGGCTTTATTGTGTATCCCACCAAAACTGGTCAAGGGATTCCTAGGCCTTTGGGAATGAACCTCGAGACCACCTCCGCCTCGGATTCCGAAATCCATCCAGCAATTCCAAAGCTGAAAACCGAGATCAACATCCCAACACACCATGGCATTTTGAAAAAAGCAAGGCTAGGTTGAAAACCAATGTCATAACTCGACAAAACCATGCCATCGGCAACAAAAAAACAATACACCAACATGAAAAGCCATGGATGTCAAAACCATCAAGGGAGTCACACATGCCATATGTTACCTACAAGTATTCCTGCTAAAGCTGCTTGATCCTGCTCTTCCTTGCTTGATCCTTGCTTTCTTTTTTCTTTCTTTTCCTTCCTTGCTCCCAAAACAAACTCACCAAGCTTAACACTGAGCAACTTCTATATGAAAGCGTGCATATACAAAAGATGGCTTCCATATATGTGCAACTTCTATATGCATATATATATAAAAACATGCATATGTAGAAGATGGTTTTCGTATATGCAAATTTTTTCTATATGCACGTATATATGGAAGCTATCTTCCATATATGCACACTTCCATATCTATGTACATTGACATATTTTTTGCATATACAAAAGTTGCAAATATACAAAAGTCATTCTTGATATATGTACACTTCCATATATATATATATATATGGAGCTTCTATATATTCAAGTAGATATGGAAACGTGCATATATGGAAGATGGATTATGTATATTTGCAACTTTTGTATATGTGCAACTTCTATATGGAAGTGTGCATATACAGAAGATATATTCTATTTATGCACAACCTCTATATATGCACATAGATATGAAAGTGTGCACATATAGAAGTTCCACGTATAATATAAATATTATAAGATATATAATATTATATATATATATATATAATAACTATATAAGCATTGACTTCTGTATATGTGTAACTTCTATATATGGAAGCTTACATATATCGAAAATGGCTTATGTATATTTTCAACTTTCGTATATGCAAAACCTCTATCCATGCACATAGATATGGAAGCATGCACATACGGAAGATAGCTTCCATATATATGTGCATATAAAAAGTTGTACATATACAGAAGTCATCTTCTGTATATGCACTCTTTATATATATATATATATATATATATATACACACACACAAAAGCCATCTTTTGTATATGCACATAAATATGGAATCATGCATATATGAAATATGATTTCCATATCTATGTACATATATTGAACTTGTGTATATATATATAGGTCATCTTCTGTATATGCACGCTTCTGTATAAATGTGCATATATACCAACCACACATATACATAAGACATCTTTTGTATATGTGCAGATTTTGTATAAGCACATATGTATATTAACCATATTCCACGTACTGAAGATAACTTTTGTATATGCGCAGCTTTAGTATATGGTTTCTATATATGCACATCTCTTGTATGTGTGATTTATGTATGTGCATGCTTCCATATCTATAGACATATATAAAAGCTAAATGTATATGAAATCCCTATTCTGTATATGTATGCTTTCATATCTATGTGCATTTATGGAAAATGTGCATTTATAGAAGTTATCCGTACATGAAATCCATCTTCCATATATGCAAACATATACTAAAGTTGTGCATATACAAAATTTGTCTTTTGTATATGCACAAATATATGGAAATATGCATATACGGAAGATGAATTATGTATATTCCCAACTTTTGTATATGCATAGCCTCTATACATGTATATAGATATACTAAAGTTGTGAAGGAAGGTATCTTTATATATGGAAGATGGCTAATATATATATATATATATGTGTGTGTGTGTGTGTGTGTTTGTGCTTATACGAAATCTACACATATACAAAAGATGACTAATGTGTATGCGTTGCTTCTATATATGCACATCTATATGGAAGCACGCATATATGAAAGATGGTCTCCGTAAATGCACTACTTCAATATATGCACATATATATGGAAGTCATCTTTTGTATATCCACGCTTCCATATATATGTGCATATATAGAAACTGTACATATACAAAAGGTGACTCCTGTATGTGTATATTATGTATATGCATATATAGAAGATAGTTTTTGTATATGTGTAAGTTTTGTATATGAACATATATATATATATATATATAAGTCATATTTTATATATGTGTAGTTTTTTTATATGCACATATATATGGAAGCTATCTTCCGTATATGCATGCTTCCATATCTATGTGTATGGATAGATGTTTTTCCTAAACAAAAGTCAAGAATATAGAAAAGTCATTTCCATATATGCACACTTCACATATATATATAGAAATTGTACATATACAAAAGTGAACATTTCTATATATATGACATGTGGAGCTTCTATATATGCGCGTATATATGGAAACATGAAATATGGAAGATGAATTATGTATATTCGCAACTTCTGTATATCTGCAACTTCTATATGAAGGTGTGCATATACGGAGATGTGTTCTGTATATGTGCAACTTCTATATATGCATATAGATATGAAAGTGTGCATATATGAAAATGACACTGCAAAAATGCAAGTTCATTTATGAAAGTTGACTTCTATATATGTAATTACATATCTATATGCATATACATAGCTCCACAGATGGAATATGGTTTCTATATACGTGTAAGTTTTGATATATGCACATAGATATGCAAGAACATTAATAGAAGTCAAATTCACTTGAATTTCAACATATACGAAATCGTGCAGATATGGAAGATGGCTTCCATATATGTACAAATTCTATATATAGACATATATATGAAAGACATCTTTTGTATATGCACGCTTTCATATCTATGTACATGTATATAAGTTGTAACTATACATAATCTATCTACTATATTTGAACGCTTCCATACATATGTGCATATACAAAAATTGTGCATATATATGGAAGCATGCATATACAAAAGATGTTTTCTATGTGCATATATTGAAGTTCCACATATATAGAAGATGGCTTCCATATATGTACAACTTCTATATATAAACATATATATGAAAGACATCTTTTGTATATGCATGTTTTCATATCTATGTATATGTATATAAGTTGCAACTATACATAATCTATCCACTATATTTGAACTCTTCCATATATATGTGCATATACAAAAACTGTGCATATATATGGAAGCATGCATATACAAAAGATGTTTTCTATGTGCATATATTGAAGTTCCACATATATGGAAGACATTTTTCATATATGCACACTTCCATCCATATATATATATGTGTGTGTGTGTGCACATATACATAAGTCATTTTTAGTATATGCACAGTTATGTATATGTATATAGATATAAAAGCATGCATATTTGAAAGATGCTTCTATATATATGTGCATATATAGAATTTTTACATATATGGAAGGTCATCTTTCGTATATCTACACTCCATCCATATTATTATATATATTATATTATATATATATATATATATTATAATAATAAATCTTTTGTATATAGTAATTTTTTTATATGCATACATACACAATATATATAGTGGAAGCTGCATATACGTGCAACTTCAATATGTGCAAATATATTATATATATATATAAGAGTCATTTTTCGTATATGGAATTGTAAGGTTGTTGACTGAATGTTATGTACTCAAATAGTGTAAAATTATCCTGTCAAGCAGACCATGTTCCAAAAGGTTTCTTTCATTATGAAGTAATGCTTATAGTTTTCCTTTAAATCAATGCAAACTCCGACATAGATTTCAAATCAAATCAGGGCTCCTCAAATAGAGAAAACCCCATCTCCGTTCCTAAAAATACTATACCTCCATTTTATCCAAGTTATGAGAATGTGACCAAGATATTAATGTCCATGAAACAAACTAAGATATGTTATTGTAGAGATGGTTTGGCTAATACCCATCCATATTTTATGTTTTAAAATATAATTGATTTTTTTATAAAATAAAACGTTTATATGAAAACATATTTTTACAAAAATATTTTATTATATCAATAACTTTAAAATTTTATTAATTTTTTTGGTTAGGGGGATTTAACGGAAGAGAAACCTATTCCAATGTATTTTCTCCTCTTAATTTTATATATATGGAACATGATATACGGTGCAAACTTTCAATATGTGTAAATATATATATATATATATATATGAGTCATCTTTCGTATATAGAATTGTAAGGTTTCTGACTGAATGTTATGTACTCAAATAGTGTAAAATTATCCTATCAAGCAGGCCATGTTCCAAAGGATTTCTTTCATTATGAAGTAATTCTTATAGTTTTCCTTTAAATCAATGCAAACTCCAACATAAATTTCAAATCAAATTAGGGCTTCTGAAATAGAGAAAACCCCATCTCCTCTCCTAAAAATACTATACCTCCCTTTTATCGAAGTTATGAGAATGTGACCAAGATATTAATGTCCATGACACAAGCTAAGATATTAAGATATATTATTGTAGAGATGGTTTGGCTAATAGCCCTCCATATTTTATGTTTTAAAATATAATTGATTTTTTTTTATAAAATAAAATGTTTATATAAAAA
>APFE031712293.1:0-21229 GCA_000404065.3 Pinus taeda
CAAGTCGTTGTGGTTGAAAAGTATTTCAAAATCCCAAGAGTGAGGTCAAGTCAAATAAAATCTTGGAGCACATAGAATTCATGCAAGGCCACATTTTAATGTGTCAAATTTATTGATACTTCGCCACCGAAACAAAACATGGAAGCATGGAGCAATGCTAAATGGGATCTAAAAGTGCATGTTGAATTATATATTGGAGTCAATGATTTTATTACGATGATCTTCACTAATTTAGATGATCATTGAAGGGCATTTGAAAATGGCCCTTATTTTCTGAGCACAACATAATCCATTGGAATAGGATCAAAAGTTGCGAGAGAAATCCTTACAACCACAACTCGAGCCCATGCAAGGCACTTCTATAAAGAAAATGAAAAACTGAGATAATGCACTCAATGGAGCGTGAAATGCATGATGCAAAGACAATGTTGGAGGAAATGAAAATGGAGGCAAGATCTCCGCTAAGCATAGAATACTTGGATGAAGTGGAAGTAGAGGAGAAAACCCTCTCCGAGATACTAGAGTAGTTGCAATGCCAAGGACCGAGTTCAGTTTTCAAGGTCCAAATGGCTCTTCTCAAACAATCATATCTTAGGATTCAATTCACACTTTTGGGGAGAGTGTTGACTCACAAATCCTCATCATTGTTCTCATTATTTGGATTTGAGAGACCCCCTCAAAACCAATCAAAGGAGACAAATGATGTGGGAGGAAAAGTGCACAAGAGATAATACAACAAACACAGAATCTTCTCGCCAATTCACATAATATTAGTTCTATTTCAAGGGTGTTTTTCCACATACCTCCTTCTCAATGAAAGTAATTTTGTGGAACATAAGTGGTCTCAATAACAACATAAAATAAAGACTACTTAGAGACTAAATTAATAACAAAAAACCTATCATTATCATCTTGCACAAAGTAAGGTTGTTTGAGCCACCATGGAGGCTCTAGTGGAGTAATGGTAGAAAGGGCATGAGTCGATCTCTCTTGATTCTCAAGGAAAAGCAGTCTATGAATCCTATTGAACCCCATTGAAGTAAATTTTCATGATTCATAGTAGCCCCCACGATCCTGTCTCATCCTCTCTCAAAAATTTCAACCAACCATATCGAAGAATATGGGTTTCTTAATGGAAATATATGGGGCACACGTGTTGGGGATAAAATTTATTTTCTCAACAACCTCATTTAGCTTCAACAACTGCATTTGAAGAAAAAATTCATTGTTGGAGGGGACTTCAATATGATTACCTTACATAGTCCTTCAAATATGAAATTAGGCACATGGCGTTAGCTGAGATAGAAATAGTAAATGGAATCTATACTTGGATAACAATAGAGGAGGTAGGCGCGAGATAAAATATACATATTTCTTATCTCATAATCGTTATTGGAAAAATACCTCCTCTTCGAATCTTCCATCATTCTGAGTGCTCACACGGACCACTTGCCAATAGTGTTATAATTGGACCTCAAAGAAGCGACATAAACGTGACTAGACCACTCACATATAGTGCTAGAATTAGACCTCAAAGAAGCTGCTTAAAACTCACCATTCATAATTGAGAGTTTTTTATTAATAGATTCATCCTTCCTAGAGAAAGCGAAGCAGTAATTGTGGGATTTGGATAATTCAATCCTCTGCCCCATCTTCACCTTTCAACATTAGTTGCAAACTCTAAAAGGTTTAATTAAAAATTTGAATCATGATGAAATTTCAAACATCTTCGAGAAAATATAAAATATGGAAACTGAAATGGAATTCATTCAACAATAAATGACACTTGAAGGGTGGTAAAAATATTTTTCAAAGAAGGATGGGGGGTTATTAAAGGACTAGAGGAAAGACAGAAGCAAGAGGAGACTTTATGGAGGAAAATATCTAGGATCTCATCACTCAAGGAAGGGGACAAGAACACTCAGTTTTTCCACAAACCAATGTTGAAACATAGGTATCATAATTGTATCTTCTCACAGATCGGTTAGAATGGATATCATATCTCTTATCATAGGGATATTGAAAAATAAATTACTTCTTCTACAACAATATCCTTAAAGAACCTAACCCTAATAGATTACAAGCCATGGAGAAAATAATCACCCAAATTATAAGATGGGTCATTGAAGATCAAAACACGCCTTTAATGAAGGAAATTACCTTGTATGATTTTGAGGATTAAGCACTGGTGAGCCTCTCAAAAAATAAGGTCCCTAGACTAGATGGCTTCACCTCATATGTTTTCCAAACAAGTTGGGAATTCTTACGTGAGGAGATATTAGCTTTGGTAGGGGAATCACAAAGAAGATTCTATATTCCCCCTTACTTCAAATGCCACATTCCTCATTCTTTCTCCTAAATGAGCACGAGCAAGAGACCCAAGTAGCTTCAAACCTATCGCATTATGAAACGTGATGTACACAATCCTTTCGAAGATCATTCTGCACATACTCAAACCATGTTTCCTTTGCTTAACTCCATGGAGCACTCGGGCTATATTAAATCCTAGAGAGGATCGTAGTAGCCCATGAACTTATAAACACTATGAAAGAAGTTAGAAAAGCATATATGGTAATCAAATTAAATTTTTCAAGAGTATTTGATAAATTGAGCTGGGCTTATCTTCTCTGAACTTTGAAAGCATTTGGTTTCTTTTATGATTGGGCTAAACATGTGGCTTCCTTATTCTCCTCCACTTTCTTCTCTATCTTGATCAATGGCTCCCCATCCTGCACCTTTAGCACCTCTCGAGGTATACACCAACAAGACCCACTCTACCCTTCTTGGTTTTTATGAGTTGTTGAAGGCCTCAAGAATTTTCATAGATATTCTATGCCTAATGTTGTGCTAGATGGAATTCTTCTCAATAAATGTTTACCACCAGTAGTTTATGGATGACACTATGTTTATGAGTGAGCCCTCGATTCAAGAGGACTTGGCCTTTAAGCACATTTTGAATAACCTTATGCTAGCCTCTCATACTAAAATACACCCCAACAAGTCCCAAGTCTTCTTCTTCAATACAAATCCTAGCATTCAATCTCATTTTTCATGTATTTTGGGTTTCTCATGAGCCTCTTTCCTAATCATTTATCAAGGAGTCACCCTAAAAGAGAATTCCTTGAAAACTATTCGCTAGAGAGATATTTTGGATATAATTTCCTCCAAAATAAACAAATGGACATTCAAAGCCTTACAATTTCTAAGAAGATTAATTCTCCCCAAATTGGTGCTTCAATCACTCTCGATTTATAGAATTTTGGTCCTAAATGCACTGAAAGTCATATTGAGCTCAATGAGAAACATTATGTGTTCTTTTCTTTAGAGAGGAGCAACTAGAGACCATAAGTGGTCAGTAATGGCTTGGAATTTTATTTGTATTTCCTTTAGTTTTAGCTAAAATGTAATAATTAAGTTGTATAAAATGTATAAAATAATTTTATATAAAAATTAAAATTATTGTTAGGTACAGTATTATAATTAATGTTATATATACAAAGAAAAGAAGGGGGCTTGATTAATTAATCAAATCAAGTGATAATAGTTAAGACTAATATGGTGGAGAACCTATGAAACAACACACGACAATGTTGATGAGCTAGTTTTAGGGTTTACAGGTGTTACAACCGTGAAACATTGGCATTTTCCACAACCAACTCTAATATTTTGTTAGGACTTTATTTTCAACTCGATTTTCACCAACCTATGACCACCTCATCCGAGACAGGGGGTGTGGTTCCCTCCTACCATTTTTAGTCTCTCAAGATGCTAAGCCTAGGAAAAAGGTGGCAGCAGTAGAACCTCATCAATATCCCCATCGGGAAATTAATCAAAAGGAGGTAAAAAATATGCCCCAATCCTTGGTGCTACACGGAAGAATAGTAGATCAAGCTAGTATTTTTCAAAATTCTTTGAAGACCCCAGATACAAGTTCAAGCAAGATAAAATCAAGGATCACATAGAATCCATGCAAGACCACACTTTAATATGAAAAATTATTGGTGCTTCGCCAACAAAACAAGATTTGGTATCATGGATCAACGCTAAATGGAAGAAAAAAATGCATATTAATTTGCATTTTGGATCCAAAGGTTTTATTATAACAGTCTTCATGAATTTAGAGGATTGTTCAAGGGTCTTCGAGAATGGTCTTTATTTTCTTAAAAATTCTTGTCTCCTCATTGAGTTATGGATGCCTTATTTCAACCGAGATAAAAAAACATTTTTGGTTGCTCCTATATGGGAAATATTGTACGCTATATAAATTAAATATTGGCAAGAATATATCTTGGTGGGAACTGGAAATACCAGTGGAACTATGTAAAATCCTCATAAATAAAAAAATCCAAGAGGTTAAATACCTATGTTAGGATATATGTGTACATGAATGCTTCAGGGCTACTATTTAAATCCATATTTATCTTCCCCCATGATGAGGATATCATACAACCCATTGATTATGAGCATATCCCTTTTGTTGTAAAAGGTACCATGAACATGAATACATTTATAGGGACTTCCCCCTCATCAATCCCCCCAAGCCAAAGGAGATAGTCATAAGCACTAATAAAAAAGGTTTCAACAATCATGAGAGAGGAGGAGCAACCATAGGCCCCAAAAACCTAACCTTAAGGATACAAAGATATAAACTTTGAAACAAGAACTGATATTGTTACCCATTTTGTAGAGGTAGCAAAAAAGTGACCCGATTTTGAAAGGGAGTGATGCAGAATACACATGTTTTTTTTAGAGCATAGTTTTTAGAACATTATATTTTTTTATGTACATTGTGTTTTAGAATGGTAGTGATTTTCATGCTCATTCAAAAAAGTGGTAATTCTGCATGAGGCTCTTTTTTTAAAAGACCCATTTTGACTTTAAATTTTCTAATGTATGAAATGTAAATTATTATTTCCTAAAATTAATAATTTTTTAAGTGGTCTTCTTCTTAATATTTTTTTTATTTTTTTTGCAGTGAAGCTTTTTATTATTTTGTATATTTAAAGAAGAAGGTCGATATTTTGAATTTTCGATATTCTACATATTTATACACCGTTAATTAATTTTCAATCCACATGAAATGATTGTCTCTAAAAAACAATAATTTTTAAAAATTGACATAAAAAAATCATTTTTAACATAAATATAACTAAAAAACTACACATTTTGATAATTTTTTTGCTAGAAATGACATGTTAAAATAACAATTTTTATAGAAACATTTTAACTAAAAATGGTTAAATAATAGTTTGTTTTCTGAATTTCATGTCAAAATAATAATAATAATCACAATTTTTTTCAAAAAATAATGATTAACATAAAAATTAATGTGAAAATCACATAATACAAATATTGAATGCATAACAACCTTAATTGAGTGCTTATTCTTCTCAGAAAATGTCAAAGTCAACATTACAATTATAACTAATTAATAGTTACAAAAAATGACCTTGATTTCCAATCATAACTTAAACTTAATCAACAATGTCGCATAATCCAAAATATTTGTCCTCTAGAGTTTCATCATTATCTTCTTCCACAATATTTTCTACTTCATTTTGCTCATTTTCCTCTTATAATGGGTCTTTGATGTCTGGAAATCTCCCAATGTATGTCTTTCGAATCATTTCCTATAGTGGTGGTTGGGGATCCTTTGACATAATGAAGTAAATTAGTACAATGACATATAAATTAAGAAATAACATATTGAAATTCAATTCCATATAATAAAACTTACATGAGCCAGAAAATAAATCGAAAACCCAATCTCCTTCATTTGAACATATGTCTATAAGATAGTTAATGAATAACTGTGGTTCTCTTATAAATGTTAACCATCTCTCCTTTTTCTTCTTTGTCTTCATATGTTAGTTTTCTCACAACAACATGATAAGTCAGTATTTGGCTATGACTATTTCCATCTACCCGATTAAAAATAATAGACATATAGCGATCATATTTTGCCCAACTATCAATATGGATTAACACACAATCATTTATAAATAGTTGATCTTCACGGTTAAGAAGATTTAACTTTTGCCTGTAACATGAAATAGTAAAATTTCAATTAACTTGTACATAAATGAATTTTTTAACATCAATCAAATATACATTTTAAACGTCTTACCATGTAAGTTGCATCCTTGAATTTCTTTTCCCCTTGAAGCTTGACAATAACAATAAACCCAGCAGCACAATGGTCTGCGGGGGTGGCGGCACGATTTTGGGAATCGCCCACCACCCTGGTATCCCAATGGCCCGCAGGGTTGGCGGGGTGATTCCAGGAATCGCCCCGCCACCCCTGCGGGCCGTTAGGCCTCTGAGGTGGGGCGGAGGCTCTCCCTACGGGCCGTTGGGCTACCGGGGTGGGGCAGAGACTTTCTAGCCTCCACCGCACCCTGTTGGCCCAATGACCCGCAGGGGTGGCCAAGTGATTCTGGGAATCATCCCACCACCCCCGTGAGTTGTTATGCCACCGGGGTGGGGCACAGGGCTCTCAAACACCTCTGCCCCACCCCAACAGCCCAACAGCCCACGCGGGTGGCGGGGCAATTCTGGGAATCACTCCACCCTTCGCCCCACCTCGGTAGCCCAACGACCCACGAGGGTGGTAGGGTGATTCCCGCAATCACCCCACCACCTCTGCAGGCCGTTGGGCTCCTATGGTGGGTAGGAGGCTATCCACAGTAGGGTGATTCCAAGAATCACCCCATTACCCCTGCAAGTCGTTGGACTGTTGTGGTGTGGCGGGGGCTATCCACAACCCTCCGTCCCACACTGGTGGCCCAATGGCCCACGGGGATGGTACAGTCATTCCTGAAATCACTTCTCCACCATGTGAGTCATTGGGCCACTAGGGTGGGGCAGAGGCTATATGTAAGCCTCTGCCCCACCCCGACGACCTAATGGCCCGTGGGGGTGGCAGGGTGATTCCCGGGTAATAGAATTTTAAAGTGTTTCAAATCCAATTATTTTATCTTGATGGTCATTACTAAAACATGTTGAGTTTATACTTAGGAGAGAAAATTATTATTCTACCAAAAACATTAGTGTGTTTTCTCCCTCATAAACAACTGTTTTTTGCACATAAAAATTCTATTTTACTAGCATTGTTTTAAAATGTCGAAAATTGACCTTAAAAAAAACGATCATTCTAGTATCAACACTTTTCGTTTTCAGGGTGTTTTTTGCACGAAAATTTCATTTTCACTACAATTTTTAAAACATGTTCAAAATTGACCCTAAAAAAGAAACCATCGTTCTAGTATACACACTTTTCGTTTTTAGCACTGTTTTTGATGTTTTTTCGGGGATTTTTGGCCAGAGTTCCCGTTTTCAGTTTATAGTTCCTGTTTCAAAGTTTACATTGTATTACCTTGAGTCCAAAAAAAAAAGATTGAATCCATAGTAGAGAAGGATTGACTAGAATAGTATCAGAAGTCACACTCATGAATCCTTGGGACTACAATCCAAGCCCATGCAAGAAACTTCTTCAAGGAAAAGGAGAAACCAAAATAACATGGTGGAAGCACAATGCATATGTAGCTTGAAATTCACAATGCAAAAACAATTTAGGAATAAATTGCAATGGAGACAAGTTCTCAAGTAGTGTGAGGAGGTGAAAAGTCTAGGAAATCTTCCCCCTTGGAAATTCATTCATCACAAGGAGATCAAAAATATGCCCCAATACTTAGCACTACATGACACAACAGTAGATCAAGCCCTTATGTTCCAAAATTCATTCAGAGCCCCAAATATGAGGTCAAGTCAAACAAAATATTAGAGCACATATAATTCATGCAAGGCCACACTTTAATCTACAAATTTATCGGTACTTCGCCACCGAAATGAGGTATGGAAGCATGGATCAAGGCTAAATGGAAGCTAAAAGTTCATGTTGACCTAAGTATTAGAGTCAAAGGTTTTCTTGTGATGATCTTCAATAATTTAGAGGATCATTCAAGGGCCTTTGAGAATGGCCCTTATTTTCTTTACAATTTTAGCATCTTCATCTCTTTCTCAATGCTTTGCTTCAACCTCGAGAAATAATTTTTTCCTCGAGAAAGAATTTTTTTGTCTTAGGAGAGCAAGATCCCCATCAAAAGATTCAAAATTTGAAGCCTTAGCTGGGCAAGATCTAGTGCAATAGTATCAAAATTCATGTGAGGAATCCTTGCAACCACAACTCGAGCCTATGCAAACCACTTCTACAAAGAAAAGAAAAAACCCACATAACACACTCGAAGACATGACACTTATGGAGCCTCAAATACATGATGTAAAGACAATGTTGGAGGAAATCAGAATGGAGAAAAGTTATCTAGTAAGCTTAGAAGACTTGGATGAACTGGAAGTAGAGGAGAAAACACTCTCCAAGGTACTAGAGTAGCTACAATGCCAAGGACCAAGTTTAATTTTCAAGGTGCAAATGGCTCTTCTCAAACAATCATATCTTAGCATTCAATTCACACTTTTGGGGAGAGTGTCGATTCACACAACTCCTCATCACTGTTCTCATTATTTGGATTCAAGTGAAACCCTCAAACCAATCAAAGGATACAAATGCTCAGGGAGGAAAACTCCACAAGAGATAATACAATAGATAGGGAATATTTTGGCCAATTCATTCAAGATTAGTTTTCTTTCAAAAGTGTTTTTCCCCAGACCTCATTCTCAATGAAAGTGATTTTGTGGAACATAAGGGATCTCAAAAACAACAGAAAATAGAGACTACTTAGAGACAAAATTAATAAGGAAAAACCTAGCAATATCATCTTGCATGAGGTAAAGGTTATTAGAATGAGAATGAGGTAAAGGTTGTTAGAGAGAGCATGGAGGCTCTAGTGGAAGAAAATTTTCATGACTCGTTAGAAGCCCCCATGATCTTGTCTAAAAAATTTCAACAAATCATATCAAACGATATGGGTTTCTTAATCGTAATATATGGGGCACATCTACTACAAATAAAATTTCCTTTCTCAACAAACTCATTTATCTTTAGTAGTTGCATTTGAATTACAAATTCATCATTAGAGGGGAAATCAATATGATTACCTTGCACATTCCTTCGAAGATGTAATTAGGAACATGCACTTAGCTTAGATAGAAACGATAAATGGAAGTTATACATGGACTAGAGTAAAGGAGGTAGGCACAAGATAGCCTATCATCTCGACATGTTTCTTATCTCGAAATCATTGCTAGAAAAATACCTCCTTTTGGAAGCTTCAATCCTTTCGAGTGCTCCCACGGACCACTCACCAATATTGTTAAAATTGGACCTCAAATAAGCTACTAAAAACTAACGATACGAGTGGCCTATAGTGCTAGAATTTGACGTCAAAGAAGGTGCTTAAAATTGTCCATTCATATTTGACAGTTTTTTATTAATAGATCCATCCTTTGTGGAGAAGTCCAAGCAGTATTAGCGAGACATGGATAATCCAAGCCTCTCCACATATTCAACGTTGAACATTAGTTAAAAAATATAAAAGGATTAATTAAAAATTGGGCAACATCTTCAAGAAAAAACAAAATATGGAAATTGAAATGGAATGCATTCAATAAAAAATGTCACTTTTAAGGGTGTTCAAAATATTTTTCAAAGAAGAAGGGGGGGTAGGTTCTTAAAAAGATAGAGGAATGATAGAAGCAAGAGGAGACTTTATGGAGGCAAAAATCGAGGATCTCATGGCTCAAGGAAGGGGAAAAGAACATTCATTTTTTCCACAAACCAATGTTGAAACACAAGAATCATAATTGTATCTTCTCACTTACCATTCAGAATGGACAACAACTCTCTTATCATAGGGATATTGAAAATGAAATTACTTCATTCTACAACAATCTCCTTAAAAAAACTAACCCTAATAGATTACAATCCATTGAGAAAGATAATGGCCTATATTATAAGATTGGTCATTGAAGATCAAAACACGACTTTGATGAAGGAAATTACCTTGTAGGAGGTTAAGGAAGCACTAGTAAAAAAAGAGACATTAGTGACTAGGTGATAAAAAAGTTAGTCACCATAGGTTTTCCAAGTGATATACTACCAAAAATGAGAAATATTAAGTGACCCAACCAAAAGGGACATGGATTGTTATACAAATTTTGCATAAATTCTGAGAACTAGTTTCTTCTTAAATTTTTACGAGAGAAAGATCTCTATCAAATGTTAGAATGGGGAAAAGTGGGCCATCCCCATCTTATTATACCCACATTTTATTTTATTCATCCAAGGAAGGTTTGGCATGTGGTTTAAGTGTGGACTTCTTTGTAGAGTAACCATTTTATATTGCCATTTCTCCTTCCCTGTACCCTATATAAGTGTCTTTTGTAGCC
This sequence comes from Pinus taeda, assembly GCA_000404065.3. Classification (NCBI taxonomy): domain Eukaryota; kingdom Viridiplantae; phylum Streptophyta; class Pinopsida; order Pinales; family Pinaceae; genus Pinus; species Pinus taeda. The sequence continues at coordinate 10,345 of APFE031712293.1, forward strand.
AACCATGGCCTACCCAATGTAAGAGGGTAACCACTGAGATTTTTCTTTGTGCGTGAGACAATTAAATAAGATGGGTACTCCCATGAATCAATGGATACATTTATATCTCCCAATATTCCTTCTAGACATATAATTGAGGTATCTGCTAGCTGCAAATAATAGGATTGTGCCTAAGAGATAACTGAAAGTTTAATATAAACATAGTGCCCTTGATGATGACATTAATATATACTCCATTGTCGATCAAAATTTTATTAATGGAGGTATCATATATATAGAAAATCACAAGAGGACTTGTGGGCTCAACATACTTTGGATGTGTAGGTTTCTCGTGCATGATATCAAAAGGTTGTCCCATACATGAATGGTAGGATGATTCATTTTCTTTCTTCCTAGCTCTTTGATACATGATTCGGTGCTGAAGCTTTTGTAAATTGGCATTTAATTTGATGGCTCTAAGAAGGAGAATCTTTACATAAATATTTCTAAGCCCGTCCGACAAAGTGGTTGTAGCTTGATGGGCTTCTTATCTTCCAATCTTTGTGGAAATGGTGGGAAAGGAGATGAAATCCTTGTTGCTTGTTGTTCTTCTGCATTCTATTCCTCCTCTTGATCTCAGTATTCCCTTTGGGTTCAACACTTTCATAATCTTCAATAATGACAAGAGGTGGATGATTATAAGTTTTTTACCCTAACCTAAGGTTAAAATCATTGATTTCAACCAAATTCAATATTAATTCAAAAAATTGGAAGGATTGATGTTGTAGAGAGATTGGGCCTGTAGATTTAAATTGCTTATGTAATATGCTAGAACAAAAGACTTGAATCTACTCTACTCATGAGCGAAAACAAAAATTGTTCGATGACATCGCGAAGCAAAAAAAGAAGAATTTAAATCACACATAACACAATATTTTTACTAGGGAAAGTAATAGTTAAAAACCCTACTATTTGTTTATTTCATTGATGAAAATATCTCAGTAGAAAATATAATGCTTGTTCAACCTGAAAAATATCTACACAAGTACAAATTATCTGATTGCTTCACAAACCAACTCAATCTAGTACTTGGACAAATCTGTTGTTTTCCAAACTCCTACTTCATTGTGTAGTTTCCTAGGGAATTGGGCTACATTTAATTGGGAAAATCCATCACCACAACTATGCAATCCATTCATACGACTTCTACTGATTGCATGCACCATTTGTATAACTTAGAAAATTATACAACTGATAGTACAATGTCCTTGAACTCTAATATCCACTGGGTCTTCCTCTGAAGTGACATGCATGAGCTATTTTGAGTGAATTATGAGTTTTCTTATTGATCATTACATATGAATTAAATCCAATTTAATTCGCTTGACCTCTCACTATTTCCTCTAATGTTTAGAACTAGTTTAACTGAATTTAACTGAGTTAAAATGAATTAAACAATTACAACTCAATAAGAACTCAACATGGGCCCCAAAATTTCAAGGATCACTCTACATGACTCTAGATAGACTTCCAACTTAAATTTACTGAGCCATGTAAGTCAACTTAACTTAGTTAATTACTACAAGTTTGCATGAGAATGGAATTACAATTTAATTCCCAGTTTAAGTCAAGGAGAAATTAAATTAGGATTTTCTTCTTGTTATTTTTAAAACTCCCTCTCAACGAGAAAGAGATTATCTACTACCATGATCGTGCCTCTCTAAAACTTGAATTTTCATCTTGACAATGCCCTTGGAAAAATATTTTCATCATACTCCTCTGTACTAATGCATTCGAGCAACATGATTCTCCTCTGAACATAATCTTGGAGATGTTGGTATCGGATGTCAATATCCTTGGACCAATCATGAAAAATTAGATTTCTCATAGAGTTTGATACAACTCTGATTGTCAAAATAAATAATTGTTGGATCCATCTGTCGACCAAACAAACCAACAAGAATATTCCTCATCCAGATAGCCTCATAAGCTACTTGACTAAAAACCATGTACTATGCTTCTATTGAGCTGATAGGAACTGTTCTCTGGTTCTTCTTATACCAAGAAATTGATAGTGACCCAATACTGAAGATTCCTGTAATGTAATCTTCATGTTGGATGGACTCCCTACCCAATCTACATATGTGAAGCCTTAAAGCTTCACTCCCTCTGTCTATCTATATGAATTACCAAACGGAGTGGTGCATCTCAGGTATCTCAACATATTTTTAGCTTCCTTCCAATACAATTTAGTTGGAATAACCATGGCTTGCCTAAGTTGGTTGACTGCAAAACACATGTATGGTCGGGTGTTCACCAAATACATAAGTGAAACAACAATATTTCTATAAATAGTAGCCTCAACTACTACACATGAAGTAGCATCCTCTTTCCTCTAGTTACTAGCTAAAGGAATCTCCATGCATTTTTTGCTCTCCATGTGGAACTTCTTTAGTATCTTGTTGGCATACATGCCCTGAGAGACAAAGAGTTCCTCATATATTTTCCATGCTTCCATACAAAGAAGGTAATGTATGAGCCCCAAGTATTTCATCTCAAAATATCTTGTAAAATCCTCTTTGTAAGACTTGATCAACTTCTCATCACCTATCAAAATCAAATCTTCGATATATAAAACAATAATCAACAATCTACATTCAACCACAATATGGTAAATGTTCACATCTACTTCACTATTGGTGAAGCCCAGCTCGAGACGAGGTGCTTATTTCAATCCATGCAATGCTTGCTTGAGTCTCCACACATGCGGCTCTCTGTTGAAGGTTTCAAATTCTTCTCGCTGCTCAATATACACCTCTTCCTCAATCATGTCATTGAGGATTGTCGACTTTACATCCATCTAATGTTTCTTCCATCTCATCTATACTGAAAGTGATAGAATATATCTAATTGATGAGTACCTTGATACAAGAGCAAAAGTCTCATCATAATCAATTCCCTCCAACTAAGAGAATCCTCTGCCCACAAATCTAATCTTGTGTTTCTCCACACTCGCATGTGATGAGCCTCATAAATGGGTAATTATATGGGATCATTTTACCTCCTAACCTAGTCAAATCAACCATTCTCTTAGCTTATTGTATGATTTTTTTATTATATTTGTGCTTATAGAGTGAGTTAAGTTAATTACTGTTCCATGTGATCTAACATGTACTTAATGCAGATTATTGATGCGTTTTGAGGTCAATGTCAAGGATCCAATGGACAAATGGCAGAAATAACTCGAAGTGGACAAAGGAGAGGACTTATAGGAGGGAATACCCCTCATTTATTACTCCTCACTTCAAATTTCCCTTCATTCAGCTTGGAGTATAAGCAGCTGAATCATGCACGAGAAGGAAACCGAGCAAGTGGAGGATGACTGTGATTATCTCGAGTTTTGGGAGCGAAGCCTCCCCGACTTTAAGAAAACTATTGGTGGCTTCATTTGTGTAAGTAGAGAGACCTAGGGCCTTACCAGGGTTGGATTTTTGTTTGATTTTTGCTTATGAAAACTCTACTCCAACTTCAAGTTTATTAATTTTGTGACAGTTTCATGTAATCTTGCTATTGTTTTGGAAATAAAGGTGGAATCCTTTTTGAGCTAACACTAAGTTACCTCATAGGGATAAATCTCTTGGATTAAGCCCCAATCTGAGCAACTGATCTCCTCTTTACTTTTATTTGTATGTTTTATTTTAGTTTGTAGATTAGGTTGTTGTTAGATGCATTTCTTTTATGGTTAAGAATAGGTTGCTTTTGATGATTCAATAGTTTGCTTCCATTTGTGCTTTGTATAGCAGGTTAAGCAGTGATAGAAAGAAGATTCAAGAGGCTAGAAATAGTGCCTTGGCCTCTCTTACTCCCTTTGGGACCATTATTTGAGGAAAAGACCCTCTTGTTGTCCCAAAAACACAAATTTCCCTCATTCATAGGACTTCTAGTGTTTGCAGCGTTTTAGTAGGTTAATACTCCAGTTTTTCTTTACTTGAGATCTTCTTCATCATGCTGCCTTCTTTATTTAAAATAGTATTCTTTCATGCTTTCCTTTCATGCAACATTTCTCAGAATTTCCTTTGATAGATCATAGTTTAGAATATTTTGATGCAAAACTCTGTTTTCCTAGATGCACTCATTCCATTGCTTGCTTAATTTCCTTGGTTAACCGTCAGTTCTTTTTATGCATAAGATCTCTTTTAGTAGTAGGATACCCTATTATCCATCCCATCCTCCATTTCATCCATTTCCTATAGTTTTCCCAAGTCTTCCCTCAATTCTAATTTAGTTACCTGCATTTTCCATACAACTTCTTCCTCTCCTTAAGCAAATCCAATCATCTTTCTCTCTCCTAGTTATTCTTGGTACACCCTAGGTTCCCTAAAATCTCATTCCAACCTTCATCCAACTTCTCCACCCATTCTCACACCCTCAAAATAGTGAAAACTGCTCTCGTCCTCCTCCTGTAGGCATCTTGTAGTTTCCCTGTTTTCCTCTTGTAGATTTCCTGTGTCCTCCTGTAGATTTTCCTGTAGGGTTTCTTTTGAAGGCCAAGTGTGGGAAAAGCCTCCAGAAGGCCACCTGGGACCTCTTGGGACCCATCCATACCATCATACATCCTCTCAAGTCCAAAAACTACCCTCCAACACTACCTATTCACTACCACTTTCACACACAATAAATTACATGCATGTCAAGTTCACACAAAAATACATAAAAATACAAAAAGATGTTTTTTGCTTATTTACTTCCATAAATAACTTCATTATATGTTGTTTGCTTCCTTGAGTAGGTAATGGCATCCATTTCATGGTTTTGATAGTGCTTTCTGCAAAAGTAGGATTAGTTAGTTAATTAGGGTTTACTAGGTTTTCTTTACATTTCAATCTTTCTCCTTTCTGTAGTTAAAGTAGTGTTTGTAGAGTAATCTTTCTCTCCTTTCATCACACATAGAGATTCTTCTAGAATCCATACAATTTTGCTTGATCTCCTATTTATCTTGCGCCGGCTAACCAAGTGACAACCTGTAGTCAGAATTTGTGCTTGTGCATACAACACTGATGCTTCCAAGTTTGTTACGAACTACCGGGTTGATAAGAGTAAAGTAGGTAGCCCAAAAGTTGTAGCAATATTACTGCAATACTGGTGCCCACCACTTTTTTGCATTGTTGTTGGGGAAGTGTCAGAGTATTCTATGATTACTGCTTTCTTATATTTTCTATTGCAACATTCTCCTAATAGTTTATTTCAACAAAAGTAAACTAGTCATTTCTCTTCATTCAAGTTCTGCATTTCCTTGCTTTCCTCTTAAATTCTGTAAATTTCTTTTCCACAAAAGTAGACTAGTCATTTCTCTTCTTTCAAGTTCTGCATTTCCTTGCTTTCCTCTTCAATTATGTAAATTTCATTTCAGTTAGTTGCAATTTGTTTTGTTCAATCAATTTCAGCTTCTGCAGGTACTATTCCAAAAAGAAACAAAAAACAACCAAAAAATATTTCCTTTCATGCCTCGTAGGAATAGATATAACTCAGGAAAAAAATTTCCCAACACACCCACTACTTCACACAGCCAACCTTCTCTCTTCTTCGGCAACTGTGATCAAGAAAAACCCTTAGGTGAACAACAAGACATATTTGAAGAATATATAGGGAAAGAAGAAGAAGAAAACATTCCTTTGGAGCGAATGGCTGAAAGCAGAAATGCTAGGGGGAATGGAGATAGAATAGAGGGTACCTTTCCCATTCAGAAGACCAATGGGGACACCAAAATGAAGAATATTGCCCCCTTCACCCTACCTCATTTCCATGGTCTGACTACGGAAGATCCCGACAACTTTTTGTTTGAGTTTATTATTATCTGTCGAACCTATGACTCTAGAGAAGATGAGAAAAAGTTGAAACTATTCCCTCCTACTCTCAAGGATGTAGCACTATGCTAGTTCATCGGGTTACATGGCAATAGCATCGTAGTTTGGGCTCAAATGTAGGAAGCCTTTAACAACAAGTATCAAGACTAATGTAGGTCCAAAGATACTAAAGAAGAAATTTTTCGAATGGCCATAGGAAGTGATGAGTCCCTAGAGGACTATGAAGAGAGGTTCTAGCTTAGTTACAAAAGGGTCGGGTGTACACTTGACCTTGAGTCTTTGAAGCTAGTCCTGCTCAGGGGAATTTTGGAAGATATTTTAGACACCCTATATCTACTGGCCAGTGGAGACATCTACCAACTATCCTATGAGGACATAAAGACTATTTTTAGAAACCTTTCTAGAGCAACCAAAAAGAAAGGTAGGGTGATTCAACCCATAGCTAGTACCTCTTCCTCTAACTCATCCATTAAAGGAGAAAGTGGAAACATATTGGAAGACTTCAAGAATGAGATGCTATAGACTCTTGCCATGCAAATGGATACCTTACATATCAAAAGGAAACAAGATGAAGTAGAGAGGGCTTTGGCCATTTGTTTCCCTAGATGCACCAGGAGGTATCCTAGGAATGAATTCCCATTGAACTCTATAGAGGTTTGTTCAGTTTGTGGAGAAAATCATTCTACAGATAAGTGTCCTTCCTTACCTAGACTTAAAGCTATATATCGAGGGGCTGAGGGAGTCACTTAAGAACTCTATTACATAAACCAAAGGAGGCCGCATGGACCTAGACCATACTAGCAGGGGATGAAAGGGACATCTCAAGCATACTAAAACCCCAAAGAAGTCACTAGCATACCTTCTTGGCCCCCCCCTACTCATCCTTCCTAGTCCACACCTCCTCCTTGGTCCTTTACATCTCAATATTATGCCCAACCAGCCACCCATTCATTTCAATCCTATGCTCAGCCACAACCTTAGTAGAATGCACCTCATCAGGGGTGGAGACCCTAATACGACTCTCTTCCCACTCTTTTGCCTCCACCACTTGCCCAACCACAACCATTGCCTCCTGCTCAACCAAAGCAACCCCAAATGCCTTCCTAGCCAAATCCGAACCTAAACAATAGATAGGCTCAACAGGTGTATAGTGGGGAACCATTATGCCCAACATATGCTATGGAGATTTAGGAAATTAACTTGTGATTTGGGAAAGTTCTCCCCGATAGCCAACATCCACCAAGGGAGGTTGGGGAAGATAAAGAGGAAAGTGAACCTAAAGCAATTCCACCTTTTCCTAAGAGACTATCTGTGACAACCTAGCCTACCCCAGAAAAAGCTAAACTCCTGGGAGAATTGAAACATTTATGTTTGAAGATACCACCTCTTCAAGCCATAAAAGATGTGCCTATATACAATAGGTTGATCAAATATAAGTTCTTTAGGCATCCACGAAGGCGTAATATAGATTCCCCAACCATCAATGTCATAGGTCAACTGTCTGACCTGATGTTAGGGTAGGTAGTCTGTCCAAAATATATGGACCCTAGAAGCCCAGTAGTTGATGTCCACATCAATAGCACCATGCTCCCACATAACTTGATTGATTTGGGAGCTGCCATTAATGTTATGACAAAGGATATAATGATCAAACTTAACCTCTAGGGCTTCTTGAGGAAGACCACGATTGTGCTACAACTAGTAGACCACTCCACCGTGACCCCTTAGCGGATTGTGGAATATGTGATGGTCTCTCTTATTTCATAGGAGTACCTTGTCTATTTCTTATTTCTCCAGCCAAAGGCAAAGCTCACTGGGTATCCTCTCATTCTGGGAAGACCATGGTTGGCTACCATCGATGCCTACATCAGCGACTGAGCTAGGAACATGGCCATAAAGAACGGGCATATGTCCAAGCAATTAATCCTATATCCTCCTACCCAACCCTTGCTAGAACATGATCTACCTCTCTTGTTGGAGGAGGAAGATGAGGATGAAGTCTATTCTATACCGCTTTGTGAATTAGAAATCGCCATGAGGGGAAACAACAAGATGAGGATGATATGATTGAAAATATGATTCAGAATCCACCTCCCACTGTATCACAATTAGAGGATATAGTAAGAGAAACCCAAAAAAACCCTTCAACTGATATTTGTGTGCCCGACTCCACTTCTCTCTGTGTTAAGAATATAGAGTTCAACCCAGAAAGAACCTTGAAAATCAATCTATCCCTATCCTTTCCCAGGAAAAGGAACTATGTAGCCCGCTGAGAAAACACCTAGATGTCTTCACCTAGAGTTATAATGAGATGAAGGAAGTGCACCCTTTAGTATGGACTCATCATATATACATCAAGGAGGATTGAAATCCAGTTAGGTAGCCTCAAAGGAGGATGAATCTAGCACTTAAAGATCTTTTTAAGGAAGAACTGCAGAGATTTCTTGATGGAGGATTCATCTATCCCATCTCTGATAGTGAATGGGTCTCTCCTTTGCTGCTAGTTCCAAAGAAAAATGGTAAGTTGAGAATCTGTCTACTATCGAGAACTGAACAAAGCCACTAAAAATGACCATTTTACTTTACCTTTCGTAGATCAAGTGTTAGACGGTCTGGCAGGGAAAAATTATTTCTCTTTCCTAGATGGGTTTAGCAGGTGCAATCAGATTCAAATCATCCCAAAAGACCAAGATAAGACCAATTTCACTTGTCCTTGGGGTACCTTTACATACCAGGTCCTTCCTTTGGTTTGTGTAACACTCCAGCCACTTTCCAAAGAGAGTTATTGAGTATATTCTTTGAATTAGTTCATGATGCAGTAGAGATATACATGGATGACTTTACTCCTTATGGCTTTGACCTTCAGGAAGCTTTATCTAACCTAGAAAAAGTTCTAGACAAGTGTATCGAGATGAACCTATCGCTTAGTTTGGAAAAATGTGAATTTTTGATAACTGAAGGGACAATGTTAGGTCATGCAATATCTCAGCAAGGACTACAGGTGGACACTAACAAAATTTTCATCATCCAAAGGGTCCCACCTCCTCAAAAGGTGAGAGATGTCAGAGGCTTCCTAGGCTTAGTTGGGTATTATAGGAGATTCATTAAAGATTTCAGCAAGCTAGCCTCTCCTTTTTTTGGCCTCTTAGGCAAATATGTCGAGTTCATATGGTTGGAAAACTATCAAGAAGCCCTAGATACCTTGAAGAGCAAGCTCATGACTACCCCAATTCTTAGAAGCCCAAACTGGGCCCTACCTTTCCACATTCATACAGATTCCTCAAACAAATCAATAAGGGCAGCCTTAGGACAAATTGATGAAAAGTTACCTTATTCCATATACTTTAGAAGAAAAAACTTGTCAAAGGCATAGTTAAATTATATAGTGATCAAGAAGGAAATCCTAGCTGTCGTGCATTCCATAAACAAATTCAAACATTATATCACAGGCTATCAAACCTTTGTGCACACTAATCATGCTACAATTAGATATTTAATGAACAAACTAGATGTAAATTCTTGCATTATTAGATGGTTTCCTTTACTGCAGTAGTATTTTATGGATGGTCATTTCCCAAATTGTTAGAATATGTTGTATCGTGGTCATTGCCCAGATTGTCTATTGACTTGATACAAGTCACATTTGTGATGACTTTTCAAAGAAAAAATATAATATCCAAGAATTACACTTCCGATTAATTGAATGTGTATTAAGCTATATATGTTAAAATTAGGATTTAGTTTAACAAAATTTCATTTATTTTTGCAAATGACCATGGATTTTTTTTGTAAGTATCATTGTTCAATGCATGTTTGAGAATCAAATTATTTTATAAGTATTTATAATTACTTACAAATGGGTGTTTCATGATGATAGGATTTTAAATGTTTGTGTTTTTATTTTATGTAATGTATTTACTTTTTTGTATTTGCTCTTGTTTGTGTTTTTGTGTCTATGAATTCCAAAACATGCAAAAAACTTTCATTATAATATACCATATGGAAGGTCACTAAACAAATTGTCTATAAACTTGATACAAACAACTTCTATGATGATTTCAAGAATGCATAGTATCCAATACAAGAGATACACTTCAAATGAATTGAATGCTTTCATTAACCTATCCATGTTCAATTTAATAAAATTTCACATATTTCGGTAATTGACCATGAAACCATGAATGAAAAAGTTTTATTTTTCTTTTTTTTTTTGGTAACGACCACTATACGATTCAATGTATGTATGAGAATCATATTCTTTTATAATTATTTTTAATTAATATATTTTTTTTCCTCACGAAAAAGCTTAATTTTATTAATGAAAATAAAATTACATGTTGTAGATATTGACAATGCATTCAATCATGACAATCAAAACTGGTGATCACAGAGACCAAAAATACAACTCCAAAATAGTGGTAAACATATCACCGTTTTCTCAATTTCTTCTTTTTAACCTTACACCATTCTCCCTTGTAAGGAATGTTCGTTAAAAGCTCTAGCTGGGTCCCTTCATTCATTGTTGGATCTTCTTACTGTATCTCATTTTTGAAGTTGAAATCCTTTAATGATACTTATTTTGTAACATGTTATACTAAGTAATGAACATTTTTCTTTGTGTGCTATATTTTCGAACTCGAAAATTGTGGCCTTATAATGAGTTTGTGATAAAAAAAATTTATCATATAAGATATTAACTTTCATTACATATTTTGTCTTTTAGTCAATCTCATTGTGCATTTATTGTAATTTCAAAAAATTGTGTATTGATAAACAATTATTAGAGTTTTGATTGAAGAAGAAAACACAATAGTTATTATAATATTTACACACTGAGGAGTTGAAAAAATTTATATATGGTGATGAACCACCAAATCCTAACAATGTTCGTTTATTTGAAGTGAAGTAATTTGATAATTATTTTTCTATTAGAGAATTAGTGCATAAGAAGGAAAAATAACATGATGTAAAGATTAAATGATGGATTGACCAATAATTTACAAGGTTTTATAATGAAGCAAATGATTCACAAATATTTTATA
>APFE031712297.1:1800-11826 GCA_000404065.3 Pinus taeda
TATGTGTTTTATGTGTTATGCTTTCGCATTTTTATTTTTCCTGTGATTTAGAATTCGTATGCAGGTAATTTCTATACGGGGTTAAAACCTACACTAGGTGCACATTGTGATATGAAGAAATATTTTTTTATATAGGGACATAAGATTTCTCAATGCATTTGAAATACATTTTGGTAGAATATGGACACAAAGTCGAAGAGGTATACATAATTCCATCCATAGAAAAATGGTAAAACATAAGTGTTGGAATTGAGCTCACTACTGAGGGGGGGATGAATCAATATTGTTAGGATTTAATTAATTTTAACAAATTGCCCAATGATCAAAACATAATTAAATCATGTAGAACCATTACAATAATAAAGTAAAAACGCCATAAAGAATCAACAACAAACCATGCACATAAGGGGACACAAATGTTTCTAGTGGAAAACCCCCTCTAGGGAAAAAAACCACCTATTGTTGTTTATACTCAAATCTTCAATTAATAGTTGAACAACATTTTTTACGTAAAATCGCTATCACTCAATATTTGCATGACTAAGCTACTATGGCATTCTACTAGCAATGCTAGATAGAAATCCTCTTGTTTCATCACTTTATGAACACCCGTTCACTGAAGTCACCATGAACAACGAGCCTCACCCAACACTAGTATAGGACTTTGGAGAAATTTTATTCCTATTCTAATTTGTTGGCTAGAAGGCCCCCACATTCTCTACACAATGTCTTCCTTTGAAGCCTTAATTCCTTCAAGACCTCCATGTGAACCAAGTTTCATATAATTTCAAACTCGACTCTCAAATCTTCTTAACATGAGAAACCCAACATCTTTTCTCTGATCTAAATCTAAAAATGTTAAGTTGATATAGGCACTCTACTCATCACAACTACATATATCCAATGTACTATAAAAAAAAATGTAGCACACTCTCACATTCTCACACCATAAATCCTCCCTCCAACTCAATATTGTCACACAACTATATGCCAAATTATCCTCAACAATATCCAAACAAATACCATGGGAAAATACCATGTTTATTTCCATATCCAAGACACTTGGACCATGGTAATACCAATACCAAGTGGCAAGACAACCTGTACCAAAGTAATACCATTATCATGTGCCAACCTGCTCCACACACATATTAATTCCATGGTAATGCCAATACCAAGCACACTTGTACCATGGTAATGCCAATAGCAAAGGAAATACCAAAGTAACGTCTCACTCATACTTAAACCTACAACCTCATGCAAAAAACATAGAAAAATTAGTTGTAACCACACCCATAAACTACATTAGTGTGGTTAATGGCCTACAACCTCACACATAAGACTGGATTCATGTGGTTGTGAAAGAGTATAGGGAAAAACTAAACCTCTGCCAACCAACTGCACAACTCTTCTAGCACCTGACAAATGAAAAATAACACTACAACTAAAAATCCAAGCAACACAATCATAACATCTGCACATAAGCTAGGCACTCACTCATCTGTCATAACCACACAAAAGCTAAGTTTCTCCAAAATCATCTATCACACACATAGACACTCAATCCACCTGCAACACAATCATTTGTAATACATGCCTAGGTTGACATTAATTCCAACCATCAATCTTTGCAACGCTACTTCAATTCCAACTATCTCCCCCTTTCGCATTGATGGCAAGCCAAACCGCGTCATACAAATTCCCTTTAGAAAAGTGATATCCTAATTATCTCCCCCTTTGAGATTACTGGTAAAGGGATAAACTCATCAATCACTCTACTAACCAATCACAATAACTCCCCTTGAACATTATCTAGATCTGATATACAACCATGATAAGAGGAAACAACAACCATAACTCACAATTTCCTGAACTACCAGCAACACACTAAACTTAGCAACAACAAATATATGTATCCATGTAGCACCAAACTCAATCAATAGCACCGAATACGTCAACATAACTCTCACCAAAACAACAAGATCATGCTCATGACCATCAACAACAACAATCTGTAAGTAGAAACAAAATCCTCTAACCAATGCACATTGACCTCACCAAAGGTATAGTGGAAACACATATATGAATACAAGAGAAAATAAATAACAAACACCATACATACTCCCTTAACAACATCCAGATATGATCAAAAACAAAAAGTTGGACATGCCCCCCATTTCTTTCTTATAGCACATGGAATACAATATATCATATAATGTCAATGATACCACAGGTGATACTCTCCAATCATCTTTATCATCAACAATAATAGAGTCATGTAGACAAACACAGTCATGGAAGAACACAATTTAATAAGAAGGCAAGATCAAATGTCAATGCAGAGATAAATCATCATTGAGCCAAATCCATCACCTTAAATCCACTTTAACACTTCATAATTTAAGTTAACCTTATAGATCAATCAAGAAGTAAGATAAGAATTTCCAAATCAATACATCAAACTATGCTAGCTAAGAGCTTGTAGGAAGCAACAAATTGTATTTTTGTCACTAATATCTAGCCATATACATTTCAAAAATTAGAGTAACCATCTTTGCCAAAAATATGCCCAATTCAAACATCTACCTCAGGTGTAAAACTTGAACAAAACAAATCTAACATATATCTATGAAATTGTTAAACCCTTTCATATGAAGTGAAATTCGAGTCCTCTTTGTGATAACACTTACATGATGAACAAGATGACACTCAATCATATGCACAATTGATGTCTACATCAATGTCGAGATTGATCACCATTTTTTCTTATGCATCTATTCAGATTTTACACACCCAGACATGTCTCTTTCGTTGCCTCGTACTTCGAAACGTCTCTTGACCAACTCATCACTTAACAATGAATTTTACTAGATTAATAGTCATACCTAGGCCACTTGTGCCATAAAAAAATTTAATGTGTTTAGATGCCATTAACACCATGTTTATGAGTTGCCAATAAAATTCCCTTGTTTTTTTGTTGGAGGAGTTTCACCTTGAAAATGATATATTTTCTCATTTATGCTCCACCTAGACCAGGTTGGTGATCCAAACTTGAATATGAATGCAACCATTTAGAACTATAACCATAAATACGAAGATGCAGAGGAAATAACACTTCATTTCATTAATATCAAAATACTGAAATACACTTACAAACAGAATGGAAATAAACTATCTTTCGTGATGGTAGATTATCTTTGAGAAGAGATGTGACAAGTACATACCTCTGAACTATGTTACAATGATGCTCAAGGGCCTATTTATTATTGAGAAACAAGGGAAAACCCTAAACAACCAAAACCCTAACCCCACGAGATGGAACGTCAAGAGTTTTTGGGCCTTGTTGGGGTTAGTTGGGGAGCCAAATTCCTGGGGGCATAACCTGGTCATATTATCTATGTTTGGTGCATATGATACTATTGTAGCTGCTACAACCACCCTCCAAAATGTTTCCTTAACTTCATTTTGGAGCCTCCCTTCCAACCTTCACAGCAGCCTGCCTTGCTTCGTCAAGTTAACAAGCTTCAGTGGTTTTCTTGCACAAAGGTAGCCTGCCGATCACAACTTGATGCAATCCCCTCATAGGCTGATCACCCAGACTTGGTCCAGGTGCAGGCTGAGCATCTCCCCCAAGAAATTGTGCAATTATGGAGGGAAACCAACCTTCCCTCCAGAAATTACGCTATCATGTCTAGCAGCCTACTGGGCTCCAGAATCGCACAATTATGCCAGTCAACCTTCATAGAGAAAATTGTGCAAATTTCCCCAGCAAGGATACTTAGCCCATAATTTGTGCAAATCGGGGTAGCAGTCAACTGCTTCGCCTAGAAATTGTGCAAATATCTTGGGTAGCCAGCCCAACTCCCAGACATAAATGCACACTTTCTCCCAACAACTGTACAAGCTCTTGCATGTGTAGCTGAGTTGACTGGTTCCTTCTGGGATCGAGAAAAAGTAACTTGCATGCATGGGCTGCTTCTCCCAAGGCAGCATGCAGAGGCATCCCTTGTTTTAAGGATCCATTCTTAGCAGTTGGAGGTTAAATGCAATGATTTGTTTTGAAACCTCCCACCAAGTGTCACTTTCCCTAGATTTGTGGCATGCGTGTCACAAACTAGATGTTATCAAAACTCATCAGCCAGACACTGCAAAGCCCATTCCTCACATCAAACTTGCAAATCTGACATCTCACATCACATATAGGAGCTGTCAGCACATTCAGCTTAGTTGTTTCGGGGTAAGTGTGCTTTCCATGACTTGTGTTGCATTTCTATCGCTCTTTGTGTTTTCACGTGTATGAATATTGTTTTCTTGTTTTCTTCAAGCGCTTGTTTTCATTTACATGTATATTATCATGTCCTAGTATTGTTTCAATTTTCATTGCTATCTCACTGTTGTTGCATGCATGAAATTTTTTTTCATGAACAGTTGCTAATTCAGTGACTCACCTCACACACATTCATATTGTTCCATTTTCTAAATATGTCATTCACCATTTGCATGCATGATCATTCACTTATGCTTAGAATCAGTATCACCATGCATTCACATTCGCGTTCGCGTTCAATTTCCTGTTGGTGAGTCTAACCAAACTTGGCCCGGACTCTGCCTCATCAGACAACATTCCATAATACTGAGAGGGAAGGCTCTACCTTCCTCTCCAGAAATGAGCATTTATACCCAGCAGTTGTTCCCTAGGCCTGCTTTGTGAAATCCTGAGGGACAGTGATTGCAGGCCAACAAAATTGTGCAATGCAATCACTGAGCCTATAGCCATTGCCAGCTAAGATTGCGCATTGTGCAATTCCAACAATTAGTAGCTAGAATGGATTGTCCATTGTGCAATTCCAACAGTTAGTCAGTCTCCCAACAGCCCAAACTATTCCTTCTGTAGTCTTGGCAGTCAGTCTCCTGACCTCTTGGCTGAAATTACACAACCTTCTTGATCAGTGACAAATGTACATTACAAGTTAGTTCTCAAGTTAAGTTTGGTTTTCGACTGATATATTTCTTGCCATGAGTGTTTCCATGTCTCTAGGTATTGCAGGTGTTCATCTCCCTCTCAAAAGTGTAGGTACAATGGCTTCCACGAGGGCAGAATCGAAGACACCATCCAGAGCACACCTGGAGATGCAGTCAATCAAATGTCTATGAGCTTTCCTACTCACGAAGATATCAAGTTGTTCGTAGAAAGAACATCAAGATATCATAACGAGCAACATGATTAACTACAGTTGAAGGCAACATATCAAACACAATGAATACAACGAATGTGGGGAATGCAGCGAACACAATGAATGCAGTGAATGCAACAAATGCGAATGCAAGAGGATAGTTGTTGACAACACAGAGGTGGAACAAAGTTGCAAGATCAAGCAGATCCACTAATGATGAAAGCAAGTTTGGAGATTCAAGCTATGAGGTGATTGTGCAACATGAATATTGCACGAAGATAGAGGATTGAACAAACAATGAGTTGCATGTGCTGAAACAACAACTCAAGGAAGAAAATGAAGCGGCAGAGACAGAAAAATGAGTTGCAGGAAGAACGCGAATAGTAATGGGTGCAACATGCACTCATGGATGAAATTGCTCCCCTGCAAGTTAAAGATCCATCCCAGCAACTGGCATGGATCAGACATGGTGAGTAGTGTCATTGGTCGCAAGTAATGGATTCAACAGCATGCATGTCATTGTACACATGCATGCAATCCAACCCATTCAGCACACTCACGAAGGCAAAGACAAGAAGTAACTACAATTGGAGCTGAACATGTACTTCAGAAAGTTGATGCGGATGACCACCAAACACACTTGAAGATTTGCATGGGCACTATGCATCAGTGCGTTGCCAGTTTAGCCAGACCCAAGAGGATCCTATGCATGTTAGTAGACGAGTTGGATGAAGGAACCGAACCAATCCATTGATTGCAACAAAGGCAAGATTCACTTCAGCAAGATGTGACCATGAGGTGCATGTACACCATCACGGACGACTAATCTTGGCATTATCTCACCACCTTCACCATCATAAGCATGCCAAGGAGTTCGTCTCATCACAATGGACCAAGTGTATGTGATGTCTTGCATGGATTGCTCAATCCATGTTGTCTCACATGAGTACATGTGTAGTGTAATGTAACGTCATGTCAAGTGTAAGTCAAGTGTCAATAGTTGGATGTAATAGTCATAGAGTAGGTGAAGAGTAATGAGGGTAGTCAAATTGTCACAAAGGGGAATGTCATGGGTCACCCCACCCTTTGCTATAAATAGTCCCTCATAACTCATTGTAGGTGCTATTGGTCAGCCAAGCTTCCAATAAGACTATCTTGGAGAGAGCTTGGACAGTACTGTAATGCGCCTTGGCTTCTCCACTGCACTGAGCTAGTACATCTATTTGGAGGAGCAAGTGGATGTGGTTGTAACGTTCCACTATTGGGGCTAGTGGGTTTACATGGATGTATTGCATGATTGGAACTTACACTTCCTTATATAATAAGTGTCAACATGTTTTAATGCATATGTTGTTATTGTATTTTGACTGTTCTGGTTGTTGTAGCAATGTATATTGTTTAACTTATGTAGTTGTGTATGAACTATTTTGTACTCGATTATATGAATCTTGTTGCAGATGTCTTGTTGGTTTAACCATCACTTCAAATTTCTAGATCGCTTGCTTTCGATCTTGTGATGTCTCTCCGCTTGTGTGTTCCCTTCCCAGATGAGTATTGTTACAGGTTGCCAAGGGGCACACTCATCTCAACCCACCTATGTTAGAACCTCTCATGAACCTTCCTTGACTCACTGTAGTAGTCACAACCTTACTACTGATGGAGTTATCTTAATTTCCTATGTGCGACATCGCGGTCAAGGCATTACCATATGACCCACTGCTGGGACTCCTATACCAAAAGGTCTGAGGTGTAATTGGGACTTCTTATCGGGGAGCTCCCCTTGACATGTTGGCGGGTACAACACTATCAATATTTTGATGCTAGAAGGAGGGCTAGATGACAAGCCGAGTCTTCACATCTATTTTGAATATCTACACACATGTCATGACTAACTACTGAGTTACTCTTCTAGAATGTATGTCTTATGGAAACGATTTCATTATCTCGAAAAATATCTCGGATGACTTGTCTCATGAAACTGTTGTGCTATACAACAATCCCCCCATTTCAATTTTTAAATCTTAGTCTTATAATGCCAAATAAGAAATGGGTCCCCTCTAGAATATGAATAAAAGCAATAAAACTTTTGAGTAAAATAAATTTTCCATAAAAGTCATATAAAAAAAATTGCTTTATGAGTATTTAGGACCTCTCATCGCAAATTGCAATTCTTTAGAACCTCTGAACATCCATTTAGAAAGGTGTGATGTGATTAGAGTCATAATAAAACCCTCATCATGATGTTTTATCAAAGTAAGCCATTCATAAATACAATGTGATAAAACTATCGCGCCGCGCACATCATATATCCCAAGGGATGACTTATAACGTTTCATTGAAATCTTGCAATGCGATAAGGCTATCGCAATTGCATATTGCTGATTCATAGGGAAGCAATAGAAAAACTCCATTGAAATCTTCTGAAGTGATTTAATTATCACATATCACGCTCTCGATAAAAGCGAGTTATAAAATACTATGGATACATGTTGTATAGGGATAAATTGATTATAAAGAAATAGAGTGATTTTCCAAGTTTGAAACCTATTGTCTCCACATGCCAACACAACACTCATCGCAATCGCAACTATGAAAACAAACCTTTTGAGCGTGGCGCTTGTAATTCCTGATTTGTGATACGTGATTATAACACAAATATGAAAATAATATAATTGCTAATCGCAAATCACAGAGTCATGGCACCTATTCTAAAAAGGACCGTTACAAAACTTACAATGCAACATATGGCTTCAGCATTAAAGTTTCACGTTGGAAGTTACGATAAAACATTAAGGAGAAATTATGGTTAAGGCCTTTAAGAATTTCATCCGTGGTAGCTATGTACAATATAAGATCTTTGGCATCTAATGCGCATAATTTATTTTGGTTTGTAGTTTGTGTATTATCTCCTCTCAAGTTTTTCGACTATTACGCTCTTCTTCCTCATTTTGTAGAACTAATCCAGAATCGCACAGTTGGGAAAGATGTCTAAGAAATCTCAAAAGAAAAATGCCCCCATTACTGTGGAAGAAGGACCAGCAAAATTGGTGTTAATTGCAGATACTACTTGTCATTGCCTTGGTGAAATCTTGTGGGATGGCATATATGCTTTACTTGAAGTAGAAAATCCAATGGAGATAGAAGAAGTGTTGGAGATCAGATGCACAACAGATTCAAACATATAAACAACAAGTAAATCATGCACATAAACACAGAGGAATTTAACTCACCCAACCAATCTGGGCTACGTCCACACAACATAGGCATCGGTAATTTTATTAATCAATCAAGAGATTACAAAATTAAATCCTCACAAAACTCTCACCCTCATAGCAAACAATCCGAATGGTTGCCTGTTATATAGCAAAGAGGATCTAACTGCCTCATAAATACTCTCAACTCAAATTTAGGATGCATTAACTCTCTCCCAACAAACTGGAGTTAATCTAGCAACAAAATTTCTATTGTTGTCACCTACTGAGATTTTTGCCTATTTTACTCCAAACAGAAAATCCCAACAATCTCCACCTTGACAACAATTAGCCTGATGCCATGTTATTATTATTTTATCTTTTCTACAAGCCAAGAGAAGCCAAACACCAGCGTAGCTTCTCTAACGAAACTAGTTTCGTGAACATGTCTGCACAATTCTCCTTTGTATGCACCTTTTCAAGAGAGACTCCCCTTTCAGTGATAACCTATCTCACAAAATGGTACTTGATCGGTATATGCTTTGATTTACTATGATAGGCCGGATTCTTAGCCAAATGTATTGCACTTTGACTGTCACAAAATAACTTGATGCTGTCCTGCAACCTACCAAATTCATGAAACAAACCTTTCAACCAAATCGCTTCTTTGCAAGCATGAGAAGCAGCAATGTATTCTGCTTCAGTAGTGGATAAAGAAACAATGTTCTGTAGCTTTGACATCCAGCTGATAGCTCCACCTGCAAGAGTAAAGACATACCCTGAAGTTGACCTTCTCTTATCCAAATCACCTACAAAATTGAAATCAACATATCCGCAAACAAATTCACTACTCTTATTGTAAGAAATACAATAACTACTTGTGCCTCTCAAGTACTGAAGCACCCATTTCACTGCTGACCAGTGTTCTTTACCCAGATTTTCCATGTACCTGCTGACAACCCCAACTGCATGTGAAATATCTGGTCGAGTACAAACCATCGCATACATTAAACATCCTACTACATTGGCATATGGAATTCGAGACATATAATCCTTTTCTTCATCTGTATTAGGACATAAACTCGAAGAAAGCTTAAAATGGAAAGCTAAAGGGACTGAAACAGGCTTCACATTATCCATACCAAACCTCAAAAGTATTTTCTCAATATACTTTTGTTGTGATAGCCATAGCTTATCATTGCTCCTGTCTCTGAAAATCTCCATGCCCAAAATTTGTCTTGCTGCTCCTAAATCTTTCATATCAAATGTCCTTGCCATCTGAGCCTTCAACCTATTGATTTCTTCTATGATTTTGCTTGCTAAAAGAATATCGTCAACATACAATACCAAGATAATGAATATGCCATTATTCAACTGTTTAAAATAAACACAATGATCATATTCACTTCTAACATATTTCTGATTCAACATGAAAGAATCAAACTTCTTATACCACTGCCGAGGCGACTGCTTCAGGCCATATAATGACTTCTTGAGCCTGCAGACAAATTTCTCATTGCGATGCTGAACAAACCCTTCCGGTTGTTCCATATATATTTCCTCATCTAAGTCTCCATGTAAAAATGCAGTCTTAACATCTAATTGCTGTAACTCTAAATCAAGCAAAGCCACTAATGCTAACACAATTCTAATTGAAACAA
>APFE031712297.1:14387-45151 GCA_000404065.3 Pinus taeda
GAGCACAATAAAGTAATAGCTTTATCCTCGGATGGAATTTTTACTTCTATACTTTGTAATTGCACAAGAAGAGTATTAAAAGCATTTAACTGATCAGCAATCGATGTACCTTCCTTCATTCGCAAACTGTACAATTGTCGCTTCAGGAGAATCCTATTGGTTAAGGATTTGGTCATGTACAGTTTCTCCAATTTCATCCACAAACCAACAGCTGTTGTCTCCGACACAATATTAAACAGGACATCGTCCGCCAGGCATAATCAAATAGCACTTACTACTCTTTCATCCATCTCGTCCCACTCATTGTCTGTGATGTTGTAAGGTTGTTTGGATTTGCCCATCAATGCCTTTACCATGCCTTGTTGGACAAGCAAGTCATGCATTTTCACCTTCCAGATCTCAAAATTATTTTTTCCATTAAACTTCTCAATTTCAAACCGGGCACTCTGAGTTTTCGCCATCTTGTATCAACCAAAAAACACAATAATCTCCAAAAAACCAACTTTAAATAAATGAAGTTTGTGTTTAAAAGACTGCCTATGCCTTATTTGCCTTTGCTTAAAAAAAAAAATTATGTCGTTGTACCATACTCAAACACTGGATGAGGCCTTACACCATTTAGTTTGCAAAAAACAAATCAGATGTTGTCCTGTACATTTACTTCAGCTCACTTCAGCTAAGGGCTAGAAATAATTTTACACAGAAGCAAATTGCAGGAAGGACCACCCAGCAGAAGTAACAATTTGTCAAATTGATTAATCATTCAAAACATAGCGATGCGCCTTTTCGGAAG
Source organism: Pinus taeda (assembly GCA_000404065.3). Lineage (NCBI taxonomy): Eukaryota > Viridiplantae > Streptophyta > Pinopsida > Pinales > Pinaceae > Pinus > Pinus taeda. The sequence goes on from APFE031712297.1 coordinate 15,181, forward strand.
TTTACGTATGAACAATTTTAAAAACAAAACCTGAGAGTATGCTTCCTCAACCCAAACAACTGACTATGCAGAATAATCAACACCAAAAAAAAAATCGTAAATATGTGCACAAAGAATATGTCTCTGCAAAAAACTTAAATTATGGAATACCTCCACGCAGAGAATCTGCACTCGGATTGTTTTTCGAAGTAGGATGACCGAGAGCGCACAACATCAGTGATGGCCACCTCCATCTTGAAACGCCTAACGTGAACCAGTGAAGAACCGGAAATGCTTGTGAAGGTTCCTTCTGAAACACCCCCTTCTCGTTCCCGAATTCGTTAGTTTTTTTTTTTTGGCGAATCTTGGATCCTGCCTCCTTTGCAAATCAAGCTAGTTGCTGGAAGTTTATTTGTGAAGTACGTTGTGCACATTAGTGTATTGAAGGACTCAGTGTATCCACTGGCCGTAACTATGAATTATTCGTCAGTTGTAACTTATTATTTCTGGTCCGGTGTCATGTTTGACTCGAAGTGACAACTCCACGCAGGCTTGTTCACTGATCTGCGCGCTGGCGATTCACCTCCATGCCACAAGTTAATTCAACAATCTTTCCAGTGTCAACGAACCAAGTTCAATGCATAATGATACCAGGTCTTCGTCTCATACGCGCCATCAATCAAATGGGTTATACGCACTACCAATGAACAATCTATATACATCCGTGCCACTCCTCCAACTCTCTCTGATACCAATTGTTGGAGATCAGATGCACAACAGATTCAAACATATAAACATCAAGTAAATCATGCACATAAACACAGAGGAATTTAATGTGGTTCACCCAACCAATCTGGGCTACGTCCACACAACATAGGCATCGGAAATTTTATTAATCAATCAGGAGATTACAAAATTAAATCCTCACAAAACTCTCACCCTCATAGCAAACAATCCGAATGGTTGCCTGTTATATAGCAAAGAGGATCTAACTGCCTCATAAATCCTCTCAACTCAAATTTAGGATGCATTAACTCCCTCCCAACAAACTAGAGTTAATATAGCAAAAAAATTTCTATTGTTGTCACCTACTGAGATTTTTGCCTATTTTACTCCAAACAGGAAATCTCAACAAGAAGAACCAACAGATGATGGAACTGATCGAACAGAAAGCACACTCAGTGATTTGGCCAGCTCCTTCCTCCATAGAATAGCAGCCCGAGCAAAATTTTTACCATATAATGATCTAGTGAGATGGGTAATTGAAAGTATTAATATCACAGATAGAGCTTTCTTAACAGTTGATGGGAGGATGCTTGGGACATTCAAACCTAAATATGTCAAGAGAATGTATTCAATTCTTTTATTATATAATTTACCATATTTAACTAATTTCTGAGAATAATAATAATAATTAAATATAACCTGGTTATTATTGGTTTGACTCGGGTCATTAGGTCAAAATTAGCCGTTGGCAATATAGCCGTTGGAATCTCTGCACATACTATTTAACAAGCTAAGCTGGATTGTTTCTTCAACTTGTCCTGATGATGAACCACACTTGTTGGTTCGAAATGCGTCGACAAAAGAATATCTATGTGATTACGCCGAAAACTCTCTAAACAATGTTATGGATCACAGAAGTCTAAATTCCTTAATGTATCACTTGTCAAACCCCCAGCGACACTACAAAAAATCATTCCTTGAAGCTTTCACTAAGGAGAATGACATAGAGTCATACCCTATCAAACAGTGGAGGCATTTTCCTAACAAGCATAAAAATGAATCCTCTTGTATGTACGATGTGGACTCCTTAGCATCTCCATATTGTTATGCTACTGCTATGGTATGTAGGGTCTTTGGAAGCCCCAATTCTACTAGATTTTCTATAGAAATGGTTCCATTAATAGAAGCAACAATCAAATCCTTTATTATGGATTGGGTAACCATTCTATCAGATAAAATGGCCAGTCAAATACTAGATTATAGAAGGAACAGATTTGTCTCCACTACAATTGTGCTCCCATTCTATATGAGCGCCTACATAATGGGCACAATATATTTTAATTTTGGCCTTCCCATCCTAGGCTGGAAATGGACTGTTTAAGGTCCAACCCCCATTCATATTTATCATAAATATTTATGGAATTCTGACTACAAGAATCATTTATACAAGATTTTCCATCATTTCATTTTACTTGTCAATCAAGCCATCTTTAATAAACCTGCTCCTGAATTGTCTAACGAGGCTAGCATTGACTTCACTTCAATTGGCAGTTGCTTTGGGGAGGAGAAATTCACTTATATTAGGGGCTTTAGCAATATTAAAGACCCTCAGGTCCTTCCACTCTACATTCCAGATGAGCTATTAGCTAGGGACATAGCTTACTAGATAGTGGAAAAAGGGATGTCTAGAAACCTTAAAGATTCTAAGAAATGAGTATGGTCTCCATTTCCCCTCTGCTATGACACTTACACATTGCATGATTTTAAACATGATGAGAAAGAAGCAAAGAAAACAAATGATCTGTGTCTAGTGGTTATTCCTAAAAGACAATATGATCCAAACAAGGTCGCTTTCAATTTCACCAGTCAAGTGAAAATTAGTAAATTTATACATGAAAAGGATGAGTTTGATGACTTATTCACTTCAGGGGAATTGTTCTCACAAGTAAGTCATCTGGAAAGATTCAAATTGGGAGACGAGAAGATGGACAAATACATGGAGTACAGGACACAGAGGTTACTGATAGTACCTCTACATTTATTAAATACTACCCCTATTGTTCAACAAGCAGAGCATAGCGGGGAGCAGACTATTCAAGAGATTTCCGAGGAAGGGTAAACTGGTGGAAAGACCAGTGAAACCCTTAGCACAGATGTTCATATTGACCCCATCTTGATAAAATAATAGGAGCAATTTGATCAGCAAATCAAAAGCCATAGTGATCCCCAAAACACTACCACATCAGCATCGCCTGCAACACAACAGCCCACTATTCCTGATAGTGTGACTGAAGTAACACCCAATAAGGACATTGCTCAGAAAGAGATTGAAATAATCCCGAAAAACACTTAAGGAGAAATTATATTGAATTTTTAGGAAATACCACCCTTGGATGTGTTTTACAGTCCAGGGTTGTAGTCAAGAGACAAAGAAAAAAGAGGAAAATAGACTAGACGTCCTCCACAGCTCCTCAATCTTAATTTATTAATGTTTTATGGAAGGATTGAGAGGTCAATCCTTCTTAGGATTTGACTAAGTTATCTCAATTTGCGGGGGTATACACAACCGCCACAATTGATAAGGAAACTGAGGTTAACCAACTATTCAAGGAAAAGGATCAAAAGATTAATTAGTTTGAGGAACATGCAGCAATACAACAACAAAAAATTAATCGGCTTGAAGAAAAGTTGGAAGAAGAAAAACAAAAACGAGCAACTTGAGGAACAACTAAACCCGGAGAAACAGAATATCAACCAGAATGCCATCCAAAAACAACAACAGTTGTCTCAAAAGCTCGAACAACTTCAATTAACACATCAACAAGAAATTAAGACTAAAGAGGAGAAAATCACACGGCTACAACTTTGTATAGAACAGTTCAAATATTATCCCAAGGTTGAGGAATTTAAGAAGGAAGCCCTAGAAGTGAATAAAGCCTTATCTCAGCAGCTCAATATAATTTGCCATAAAATATCTCTTATCGACCCATTATGCGTCATAACTACATCACTGATTGATCAAGCAGTTAATACCAGATTAGAATTTGAGGATGCAGATGATAAGGTCACAAATTACCTCTCCTAGCAAAGCACAGTAGAAGGAAGAGTTTCCAACCTACCAACAATTCAAGAGTCACATAAAGAAATATTATTCTCAGAGTGGGAAACACAGCTCATAAAGGAAGAAAAGGCTACCTCCAGGGCTAGGTCTATAATGAATAATGTGTTTGAGCTGGTAAATGATAATTTATATGGAGCCAATTTAATTTTTGATTGTTCCACAGGAAAGCTTCCAAAAGAAAAATTGTTAGAAAATCAATGGAAGCAGGATTTTGCCGCCAAAGATGAACAACTCAATAGAATGCAAAGCCTTAACTGGATGCATACTCATCCTTTTTGGTCAAGCCGCACAGCCGACAGATGACCATCAAATGCCTTGCCGATGTTATTGATCACATGATCCCCGAGCCTTCAAATGCCACTTACATGGGACAACTACACTCTAGGATGAGTCACCCTGTGGAAATTAAAAACATGCTTTCAATTTGTCAGTTGCAAATCCAGGAGAAGAAATAGATATGATGAACCTTTTCAAATACAATCTCATTACTATTTTTTCGATTCAAATCCTAGATTTTGATGTTGGAGGTTCCAATAACTCTCAGCGCTTCTTGTAGACAGTTTGTTTTAATTTTATTATAGAAAACCTTTCATGTTATTGGAGAAAGGGTCCTCGATTTGTACAAAAACTAGACCTAAAAAGTTGCACTTCTACACTTCTTAATTTATTTTTTATAAGCAGTTGATCAAGGTTTCAGATTTTTGTGAAAGAACTTTTTCAAGACCTGCTTTTCTGTATCTCCTGGAAGTTTTTGGAATAAAAAGGTGGAATCAAAATGTTACTTGCATATCAAGAATCAAATGCATGCGGTATTTCAATCACTGTTATTTTTTTATTGTTCTTTATGTAATTAGCATTTCATTTAATTAGCTATTGTTGATGTATTAACATGCTTCAACCGATTCTATATTAAGTCACTTCTGAATGATTTATAATTGTTATATTAGAGATATATGTTAGCAATAAATACCAGTATGTCATGTGATATGTTTCTATAATTACTTTGTGTAATTTCTTAAACAAAGTAATCATTATTTAAATGCATATTTCTATGGATAATTAAACCATCTATATGATTATTTGTCTACTAGGGATTATCAAAAATCACATTGTTATAAGATTACCGAGGTTATATAGATATATGTGTATATTTTCAGAGTTATAGATTAAATCACCTATCATATTTGCTATATATTTAAAACACTCATTCATCAAACCATACATTATTGGGAAACTGGTCCCATGCCATCCAGTCGGAGCCACCACTCCAAACAGAAAAGGAGTTGTACTGAGGTCTGGACTGCATGGTTATTCCCAATGTTGATGCTACGATTTTAGAAGCATCAACATTTTTTGCGCTAGAAGGAGGGCCTAACTATGAATGGTGAGTAAATCTAAATCCACAGGCCATTCTAAGAGTAAAACTCCCTCACCATATCCTCCAAATTCTCCTTCGCATTCTAAATCTCCTATTCCTAAGTGAGAAGTTGAAAATAATAATACAACACCCACTGCTAAAATCCTAAACACACTAGACAATTCTTCTCCTAAACCCCCTAAACTGCAGTCTTTGATTTATAAACTACAAGGGTTTTCAATATCCCAAGAAGAATTTGAGTTATCCCAAGATAGTGTGACTTTGTAATATATCCCATCGCAGCCACTTACTAGGGAAAAGAGTGAAAAACTTGGTATCCCACCAGTTGAATTCCCTCTACCAAGTCAAAAAAGGGCTAGGAAGACACCATCAAAATCTAACAGTGAGACTTTTTCCTCAACATCATCAATTCCATCCATACCATTGCAAGGTCATCCATCCATTTCCCAACTTTAGATTGTAGTCCAAACATGAACAGAAACTTGAACATCCTCTACCCAATTGCTTTCAACTACTTCTTCACCCTCTTCTATTGTTAGCTCAGTGGTGGCACATAATCAACCTCAACCTAGGCCAAGGACCAACCCTGGAGCTATCAAAATTCCTGCACCTTTGAGCCAATTACCAGCACATCCTGAGAAATGGTTACCAAAATTTAATCCTGACATTGGCCTTTTAGAAGAAGAACATATAAACAATTTCATGTTATCAATTGACTTGAATGGAGTAATGGAAGAAGATGTTGTAGTTAGACTATTTCCATACACTCTACAAGGAGCAGCAGGATCATGGCACTTTTCATTACCACCAGGGTCTATCAATAGCTGAGATGCTTTCTAGGAGAAATTTCTAGCTAAGTTTGGAGACGATAGGTATACAACAACTCTGATTAATGATCTCTCCAATTTGAAATCCGAATCAAAGGAACCCATCAAAGAATTCAACTCACGCTTCAATAAGCTATTGAATAAAATTCCTGCGACATCCAAGCCTAGTGAAGAAGTCCAGAATGAATGGTATATTTCTTCCATGCCTTCAAACATAGCCATTTTCATTGATAGGGTTGTTAAACCAACATGAGTAGAAAATATGAAGGAAGCAATCATTGTTGAAAAATGTATCCTTGCTCTGGAAAAGAAAAATGCTCTAGAAGAAAGGAAATCCAAAAAAGTTACCTTTAGAGATGATTCAAAGAAGAAAGCAATCAAGGATCCATATGGCATGGGAGGTTTACAAACACTTCTTAAAACTATGTCTAATGAAATGGTTGAAATAAAGAAGTAGGCCGCTGAAACTTCTACGAAAAGATCATTTAGGAACTTTAAAAGAAATCAGCTAACTGATACCAAACCACCTAATGCTATATCTAATGCAGAATCTGATCTGGATGATGATGAAGATGAAGATAATGTTTTATAAGCTGAAGAAACTAAAGAGGATGGAACAGTTGAATGTCATGGAATGTGGAACTTTATCTTACTCAACTATGATAATGAAAGTGAACAGGAAGCTCTCCCAGTAAACACCGGGAGCAAAAGTATAGCATAGCCTAATCAAGAAAATTCTAAGAAGAAAAACTAAAGTCCTATTGCTAAAGACAAAGCTCCCACAAAGAAAACTACAGTTGTGTCTCCCCACAATCAACCATCATCCTCCAATCCTCCCCCATCTTCAAAAACTCTAGTAGTTTCATATTCCATGGATTATAACATTGTGGAATACATGAAGAACGCTCGAGCAAATATTTCTTTACATGAACTTAGCAAGCTCAAACATCAAAAAAAGTTGTTTCTTAAAGAATTAAATGCAATATCTTCTTCTCCTCTTCCAACTGGTGTATTATCCAAGGATGCTAAAGGATCAGGTAAGCCACCATCTGCTAAGGTAGATGCTACTAGTGCTGTTTTAATTGGGGATAGTTCAAATTTTCATACTCTTCCTATTCTCTTGACTTATGAGATCTATAATAGAAATTTTCACAACTGTTTGATTGATTTAGGGGCTTCATCAAATATAATTCCAGCCTCGGTTTGCTCCAAGTTAAATATTGAGCCCCAAAATTCTGCAGTCCATATTATTCAATTAGATCGAACTAAGGTACACGTCCTAGGAGAAATAAATTTAGTTACTATCAAATTATCAACTGATCCAAGGGTTGTCCAAAGAATTGATATATTAATTGCTGACATCCTTGAGTTTTATGCTTTGATCCTTAACAGAGACCGGTCTGAAAAACTTCACAGTTATATTTCGATTGATCGGTTCCACATGTAGCTTCCCTATAATGGGAAACCAAATCAAATCAGAATAGATCACAAAAAACATTTGACGCATACATTAACCGAGTTTGAAGAAGAAAATCAACCTGTAGCCTTCAATAATAACATTCCTAGAAACTATTCAGCTGAACCATTTTTTGGGAATTTTAATGCTCAGCAACCCCCCTTTCTTGTTAATAGTGTCATATTGTAAATCGAAAATTTCTCCCATACTGATACCTCAAAGTGTGTTAGTGTTGCAGATTCACTTGTAAATAAGCCTTTTTTTTGGTCTTTGTATTTTGATGGATCAAAATCTAATGACGGTGCAAGAGCAAGATGTATTTTAGTTAGTCCAAAAGGAGAAAAAATGATGTTATCATGTAGGCTAGAATTTGAGTGTACCAATAACATTGTGGAATATGAGGCATTAATTTAAGGGCTCTATAAAGCAATAGGCCTAGATATCCAATATCTGAAAGTATTTTGTGATTCTGAAATTGTCATTAAACAAGTGAGAAATACTATCCATTGTCTCTCGGGTCATCTCAAGCATTATCAATCACTTGTTCAAGATCTCATAACTCATTTTCTCGGATTTGACATTTCTTTTATTCCTAGATCACATAATGTAGCAGCTGATCTTTTGGCTAATGTTGCTTCTAGACTCCTTCCATCTGATGATTATAGTCCAGATAGATTTTCTATTGAATTGATTTTTCCACCATCTGTCCCAGATAATGTCACCAATTGGCGTGTGTTTAATCATGATGAGGATATATTAAATATCTTGACTTTTGAAAGATCTTATGATGATAAGATTATTGATGAAAGTGATCATGATCTTCAATTAAAACAAAGACTTAATGAAAATCCTATTCCTAAATTAATGGTCAAGCTAGAAGATCTTTATGATATTAAAGATAGATTCAAAAAGGTCACTAATCCAAAAATTCAAAGTTTTAATTTAAGGTTTGAGTTAGTAAATCTCGGCACTGAGGCCCAACCACAAAATGTCAATCTAGGACTTGGACTTTCATCAGATGAAAGATTTGCTTTCATCAAATTATTAAAGAAATATAAAAAGGTTTTCGCTTGGAATTATGAAGATCTGAAAACTTATGATATTTCCGTCATTCAACACACAATTCCAATGATTTCTAATGAGAAACCTGTACAACAGAAGCTAAGGAAAATTCACCCAAATCTTGAAAGTCAAATTAAATTAGAGTTGAATAAACTCATTAAAGCCAAAATAATATTTCCTATTAGACATTCTAAATGGGTATCAAAGTTAGTACCAGTAAGGAAAAAGAACGGTGATATTAGGATTTGCATAGATTTTAGAAATCTCAACAAAGCATGCCATAAGGATAACTTCCCATTATCAACAATGGAGCAGATACTTCAATCAATAGCTTGCTCAGAGTTAATGTCTTTTCTTGATGGTTTTTTAGGATACAATCAGATACTGGTACATCTAGACGATAGATTAAAGATTACATTCAGGACTAACTGGGGAACCCATGCTTATCAAAAAATACCTTTTGGTTTGATAAATGTTGGAGATACTTTCCAACGAGCCATGGATATGGCCTTCAAAGGTTTAATCAATAGGAAAATCCTTTTTTACTTAGATGACATAACTGTCTATTCTAAGAAAAGGAGCAATCATCTGCATGATTTAAAATAGATCTTTGAACGTTGTAAAAGGTATGGGATTTATTTAAATCAAAAGAAATCATTCTTTTCTCATAATGAAGGTAAACTCCTAGGGTTTATTGTATCCAAAGATGGCATATACATTGATCTAGATAGGATAAAAGAGATTTCTAATATTCCTTTTCCACATAATAAGAAATCTATGCAATCATTTTTGGGACAGGTAAATTTTGTGAAGAGATTTGTTTCTGATTTTTCTCATACATTTTTGCCCTTGCAATCCATGATTAAGAAAAAATTAGTCTTCAAATGGGGACATAATGAAAAAGAGGCTTTCGGCTCGATCAAACAAGCAATCATTAATGCTCTTGCATTAAGTACTCTGAATTTTTCTAGTCATTTTATTTTGTACATCTTATGTTGTTGTTTTAACACAGATCAATGACCAGCAAGTAGAAGCACCCATATGTTTCTTTAGTTCTAATTTGCAAGGTGTTGAGCTCAACTATTCCGAAGTTGAAAAAAAAGCTTTCATTGTATTTAAGTCTATCAAACACTTTAGACCATTCCTCCTAAAAACACACACTAAAGTAATAGTCCCATTCTCTGCAGTGAGACAATTGTTAGTTCAAAGGGAAGTAGGAGATAAGAGAGCTAACTGGGTAACAACTTTACAAGAGTATGATATTGATATTAAACCAGTGAAAATTGTTAGAGGGCAAGGTTTTTGCAGGTTTTTGGTAGGAGATTCCAATATACCAAACCATGAAGATTCAGATAATACTACACAAGTAAACAAGATAAGTATCAGTAATTCTGAATCTCAATATGCTGATCTAATATCCTACTTGAAAAATGGATATGCTCCCCATGATTTTAGTTACAAAAACAAATGTGCCTTGAGATTAAAATCCAAACACTTCGAAATCATTGATAATGTGTTATTCAGGAGAAATTATGATTCAATTTTATTAATATGCCTTCAAAAAACTGAAGCACAAACTGTTTTGCAAGAATTACAAGATGGCCCAGCAGGTGGACATTTTGGAGGAAACACTACAACTCACAAATACTAAATGTTGGATATTATTGGCCAAATTTCTCTAAAGATGCCCATGACTACGTAAGGAAATGCAAGATATGCCAAACTACTAGTGGAAGACAAAGAAGACTGACCTTTCCTTTACAACTAGTAAACATTGAGCAACCATTTGAAAAATGGGGACTTGATATTGTAGGAGATATTGTTCTACATTCTTCCAACCAACGTAGATACATCCTCACGGCCACGGACTACTTCACAAAGTGGGTAGAAGAAATTCCTCTGAAGGTAGCCAATTCTGATGCAATTATTAAATTTATTGATCAGTTCATCATTACAAGGTTTGGTTTACCTAACACGCTTATTTTTTATAATGCATCTTCCTTTTTTGGAAATAGTATAGTTGAATTTTCTCTTAAGAGAGGTTTTAAGTTAAAATACTCCGCAAATTACCATCCTCAAGGAAATGGCTTAGTAGAGTCAACTAACAAGAATCTCATCAAGATTATTAAACGAACTGTTGATCAAAACCAAAAGAATTGGCATAAATCTTTGATATTTGCATGATGGGCAGATCACATAACTCAGAAAGCCTTGATAGGTACTTCTCCTTTTAACTTGGTGTATGGGAAAGAAGCTATAATAACACCAAATTTAGCACTTCGATCTCTGGCCCTAGTACAATTCATTGAAGAAATTCCTTCTTCCTCTATTCAATTGAGGTTTGATCAAATCCTTAAATTGGATTAGGAAAGAGAAAAGGCCAAAATTACTCATGCTAAACATCGGCAGGTCATTAAATCTTCTTTTGATGCAAGTTTTGCCGGTTCAAAAACATTACAGATTGGTGATATCGTTTTGAAATGGGACAAAGGACATGAAGACAAAGGTAAGAATACCAAATTTTAGAAGATGTGGCTTTGACCATTTCAGATCATTGAAAAGATAAGCTCATCAACATTTCTACTACAAGACTTATCAGGAAAGAGAGATTCTCTTCCTGTGAATGGGCTTATCTTAAAGAAATTCTTTTCCTAAGGAGGTAACCCCTTCTTACCTGTACATATTTCTTATGCAATTTAGTTTATGTTAGGAAATAATGTTGTAAATAGTATACCATTGGCTTTTCGCTATTGAAAAGCTCCTTGAAAGAATATTGTGAATAATTGCTTTCAAAGAGTAGAAACTTTCAAGGACATGACTATAGTTTTAGAAAATAGATAAAACGTGAAACTCTGAGATCCTCTTTAAATTTGTGATATTTTCCAAACCTTGAAAATACAGTAAATCATTTTGAGTTTTGTCGGTTGAGAAAGGTTATTTATAAAAAGGTAAAGACTTTTTCTAGCTAAGCCTTCACAACTTTAGAATTGTCATCCATAAACTCTTAAGGAGAAAGTCATTCACCCCATCCACTAGGTTTATGACTTTTGAGAGTGTAATTCTAAAATATATCTAATTTAAAAAGATAAGAGGTCTCATGATGAGCTAGCTTACCATGATCATAGGGAGCTAATTAAATTGACATTACCAATATGGCATATCAAAATAGGGTAATGGCTTATAATCATAAGATAAGGGGTGTCATTATGAACCAGCTTGTTCAGTTCAATTACAACTAGTGAATGCATTGTCATCATCTGGCTCCCAAACCAGGACAATGGCTTTTTATCCAAAAAAATAAAAAAAAACAAGAAAATAAAAATACATGTAGATATATCTTTTGGGATTTATATTTCAAAAGTTATACTCTTAGATGGATGGGACAATGAATGATTGATGATTAAAAGGTAACCCTATGGAGACTATATATGTTTACTGGCAGCAGAGGCACTACTTGTGACAAAAGAGTAAATTTAAAAGCTAAGTTGGAAGAGCCCCCTACTTTATCTTTAACAACCAATCAAAGCTTGAAGAAACTAAAATGTTTTTTATTTTATCATAAGGGTTTGTAAAAGAAATTCCAAAATTGATATTTCATTTATTTAGAGTAAAAATTTTATCCAGTTAATTCTTAGACAGTTGTTTTTTTCCCTCAATTGATTCTACTTAAGAAAGTTTTAAAAAATTTAATTATCTTTTAGAGATAACTGGTTCTCCCAGTGAATCGCAATTGTGTTAGTACACATACAACAACCCCCCCCCCCCCCCCAATTTCAATTTTTAAATCTTAGTCTTATAATGGCAAATAAGAAATGGGTCCCATCTAGAATATGAATAAAAGCAATAAAACTTTTGAGTAAAATAAATTTTCCATAAAAGTCATATAAAAAAAATTGCTTTATGAGTATTTAGGACCACTCATCACAAATCGCAATTCTTTAGAACCTGTGAACATCCATTTATAAAGGTGTGATGTGATTAGTGTCATAATAAAACCCTCATCATGATGTTTTCTCAAAGTAAGCCATTTATAAATACGATGTGATAAAACTATCACGTCGCGCACATCATATATCCTAAGGGATGACTTATAATGTTTCATTGAAATCTTGCGATGTGATAAGGCTATCGCAATTGCAACTATCCAAACAAACCTTTTGAGTGTGGCACTTGTAACTCCTGATTTGCGATATGTGATTATTACACAAATATGAAAATAATATAATTGATAATCACAAATCGCAGAGTCACAACACCTATTTAAAAAAGGACCGTTACAAAACTTGTGATGCGACATATGGCTTCAGCATTAAAGTTTCACGTTGGAAGTTATAGTAAAACATTAAGGAGTAGTTATGGTTAAGTCCTTTAAGGATTTCATCTGTGGTAGCTATGTACAATATAAGATCTTTGGCATCTAATGCGCATAATTGCTTTTGGTCTGTAAGTTGTGTATTATCTCCTCTAAAGTTTTTCGACTATTATGCTCTTGTTCCTCATTTTGTAGAACTAATCCAGAATCACACAGTTGGGCAAGCTGTCAAAGAAATCTCGAAAGGAAAAGGCCCCCATTACAGTGGAAGAAGGACCAAAAAAAATGGTGTTAATTGCAGATACTACTTGTCAAGGCCTTGGTAAAATCTCGTGGGAAGGCATCTATGCTTTACTTGAAGAAAAAAATCCAATGGAGATAGAAGAAGAAGCAACAACTAATGGAACTGATCGAATAGAAAGCACGCTCAATAATTTGGCTAGCTCCTTCCTCCATAGAATAGAAACCTGAGAAAAAGTTTTACGATATAATGATCTAGTGAGATGGGTAATTGAAAGTATTAATTTCATAGACAAAGCTTTCTTCACAACCGATGGGAGGATGCTTGGGACATTCAATCCTGAAGATGTCCAGAGAATGTATCACTTGCCGGATCCCTAGCGACTCTAAAACAAATCATTCCTCAAAGCTTTCGCTAAGGAGAATGACATAGAGTCAGAACTTATCAAACAGTGGAGGCATTTTCCTAACAAGCATAAACATGAATCCTCTGGTATGTACTCTATGGATTCCTTAGCATCTCCATATTGTTATGCTACTGCTATGGTATGTAGGCTCTTTGGAAGCCCCGATTATGCTAGATTTTCTATAGAAATGATTCCATTAATAGAAGCAGAAATCAACTCCTTTATTATGGATTGGGAAACCATTCTATTAAATAAAATGGCCAATCAAATACTAGATTATATAAGGAACAAATTTGTCTCCACCAGAATTATGGCCCCATTCTATATGAGCGCCTGCATAATGGACACAGTCTATTTTAATTCTGACTTGCCCATCCTAGGCTAGAAATGGATTGTTCAAGATCCAACCCCTATTCATATTTATCATAAATATTTATGGAAGTCTGACTACAAGAATCATTTATACAGGATTTGATATGGTTTCATTTTACCTGTCCATCAAGCCATCTTTAATAAACCTACTCCTCGGCTGTCTGACGAGGCTAGAATTGACTTAACTTCAATCGGTAGTTGGTTTGGGGAGGATAAATTCACTTATATTAGGGTTTTTGGAAGAATTATAGACCCTCCAGATTTATTAAATACTACCCATATTGTTCATCAAGTAGAGCACAACAGGGAGTAGACTATTGAAGAGAGTTCCTTGGAAGGGGAAACAGGTGGAAAGACCAGTGAACCCCTCAGCACCAATGTTCATATTGACCCTATCTTGATAAAAGAATGGGAGCAATTTGATCAATAGATCAAAAGCCAGAGTAACCCCCAAAACACTACCACATCAGCATCACCTGCAACACAATGGCCCACCATTCCTAATAGTGCGATTGAAGTAACACCCAATAAGGACATCTTTCAGAAAGAGATTGAAATAATTCCTAAAAATCCTTCAGGAGAAATTATATTGAATATTGAGGAAATACAACCCTTGGATGTATTTTATAGTCCAAAACAAAGGGTTGTAGTCAAGAGACAAATAAAAAATTGGAAGATAGACTAGACATCCTCCACAACTCCTCAATCTGAATTTATGAATATTTTATGGAAGGATTCAGAGGTCAATCCTTCTGAGGATTTGACTAATTTTTCTTAATTTGTGGGGGCATACACAACCGCCACAACTGATAAGGCAAATGATGCTAACCAATTTTTCAAGGAAAAGGATCAAAAGATTAATCAGATTGAGGAACAGGCAGTAGTACAACAACAGAAAATTAGTCATCTTGAAGAACAGTTGGCAGAAGAAAAACAAAAGAATGAGTAGCTTGAGGAACAATTAAACCTGGAGAAACAAAAGATCGACCAGCATGCCATCCAAAAATAATAGTAGTTGTCTCAAACTCTCAAACAGCTTCAATTCACACATCAACGAGAAATTAAGACTAAAGAGGAGCAAATCACATAGCTACAACTCTGTATAGAATAGTTCAGAGATTATCCCAAGGTTGAGGAATTTAAGAAGGAACCCCTATAAGCGAATAAAGCCTTACCTCAACAGCTCAATCTACTTTTCCATAAAATATCTCTTATTGACCCATTATGCATCATAACTACATCACTGATCGATCAAGTAGTTAATACGAGATTATAATTTGAGGATGCAAATGATAAGGTCACAAATTACCTCTCCTAGAAAATCATAGTAGAAGGAAGAGTTGCTAACCTACCAACAATTCAAGAGTCACATAAAGAAATATTATTCTCAGAGTTGGAAACATAGATGATAAAGGAAGAAAGGGCTATCTCCAGGGCTAGGTCTATAATGAATAATGTGATTGAGCTACTAAATGATAATTTATATGCAGCCAATTTAATCTTTTATTGTTCCATAGGAAAGCTTCCAAAAGCGAAAGTGTTAAAAAATTAATGGAAGCAGGATTTGGCCACCAAAGATGAACAACTCAACAGAATACAAAGCCTTAACTGGGATGTGTACTGATCCTTTTTGGCCAAGCCACACAGCCAATAGATGACCATCAAATGCCTTGCTGATGCTATTGATCGCATGATCCCCGAGTTTTCATATGCCATTTACAGGGACAACTACACTCCAGGATGAGTCACCCTCTGGAAATTCAAAACATTCTTTCAATTTTTCAGTTGTGAATTCAGGAGAAGAAATAGATATGATGAACCTTTTTAGATAAAATCGCATTACTATTTTTTCAATTCAAATCCCAGATATTAATGCTGCCAGTTTCAACAACTCTCAGTGATTTTTGTAGACAATTTGTTTTAATTTTATTATATAAACCCTTTCATGTTATTGGAGAAAGGTTCCTTGATTTGTACAAAAACTAGACTTGAGAATTTGCACTTTTGCACTTCTTAATTTATTTTTTATAAGTAGTGGATCAAGGTTTCAGATTTTTGTGAAAGAAATTTTTCAAGACCTACATTTTTCTATGTCCTGGAAGTTTCAGGAATAAAAAGGTGGTATTAGAATGTTACTTACATATCAAGACTCAAATGCATGCGGTATTTCTATCATTGTTCTTTTTGTCTTGTTCTTTATGCAATTAACATTTCATTTAATTAGCTATTGTTGATGTATTAGCATGCTTCAAGCAATCCTATATTGAGTCACTTCTAAATCATTTAGAATTGTTATATTAGAGATATATGTGAGCGATAAATACTAGTATGTCATGCGATATGTTTTTATAATTACTTTGTTTAATTGATTAGACAAACTAATCATTATTTAAATGCATCTTTCTATGGATAAGTAAACCATCTATATGATTATTTGTTTGCTGGGAATTATAAAAAATTGCATTGTTATAAGATTACTCGGTTATATAGATATATGTGTATATTTTCAGAGCTATAGAGTAAATCACCTATCATCTTTGTTATAAATTTAAAACACTCATTCATCAAACCATACATCATTGGGAAACTGATCCCATACCATCCAGTCGGAGCCACCACTCCAAATGGAAAAGGAGTTGTATTAAGGTCTGGATTGGGTGGTTATCCCCAATGTTGATGCTACGATTTTAGAGGCATCAACAGAAACATATGATGGTGGAGGCTACGCAACCTTGGTTAGGATCGCAGTCGGCATTATAGGCTCATGCAAAAGACATGGACTCTTTGAGGAATACATGAGCTACGCATTGTTCATATACACGCTTCAAGGGCACCTAATGCACTAGTGTGCCACACTACCCAAAACATCTATCCATTCTCTTGTTCATATGGTCAGAGAGATAGACCATGCTTTCAATCACTTTGACCATGAAGCACTTGTTCAAGAAATTCTAAAACTATGGAAAGCACTTCATGAATCCATTGATCAGTTTTACACATGCTTTTGTAATCTTGTATACCGATTTCCTAAAGATGAAATCGATTGGCAATTTATTTATGGAAGATTTGAGTATCTTATTCACATATCTGAACCCCGCTCAACACACTTTAGTGATGGATCTATGAAATCATAGGAAAACACAGTCACTGTCACAAGTGATTGTCCGCCTTCACCTCATAAAAAATCTCAATCACCGCGGAGTGATGTGGGAGATCATGCAAATGCCTCTGTTGAACTATCACACTCTCCCAGCGCAACTGCTCTTGAGATTTGCACATATTTGGCTTGCAAGCTCTTTTCTTGTCATGTCGACTTATTCTCTCAATATCCATCCTCACATTCTATTGATCCTTCAGATTGTATTGTCCGTGTTCTTCCATTACGAACTCCTCACCTGTTGTGAATGAGGATCAGGTTGTCGATAGAGTTGGTGTTATGCATCCAACCTGCCTCATCATTCATGATGACTGTGTGCAGGAATCTAAAGAAGAGCCCATGGAGAAGGATCAATACCTTCCATCTGCATCTCATCTGCTTCATCTTGACATCCATTGTGATTCTGCCACTGCTGATTTCCCCAGTGAAAACTCATTTCAGGATGCTTCTACTTCTGATCACCTAACAGGACACCTCGGATGTCATCCCATCATTACAGTGTAGAGAGGACACATATTCATAAGATAATTCGTCCAATATGTCATATACCTTTCTTGAAAACACAAAGGGTGAACATCTTTGCTTCCCATCTACCCCTCTGCCTAATTCATCAAATCATGAGGATGCCAACGGACATCTCGAATTTTCTAATCTTGGTTGTCGTGATCTATTCACTTCCTCATCCAATCACGATGTTGGTTCAACCATTTTTATTATATCGAAGGCACTTGTCCATGATGATATATCTATCAATGAGGTCGAAACCCCCCAGACTATCGAGGCACTTTAGCCTGAGTTGATAGTTATGTTAGGCCCTCATTGTCCTGAGGTTGGTTTCACTTCTGGTAAAGAAATTGTTGAAACACTCAAGGCTTGTCATCACTCTCTACTTTTCATTGAAGGTCAACCAAACACCTAGATTTCTCTTCCTCCTCTCGAACTACACGATCCCATCACTCACACATTGAAGGAATCTTACACAGCCAATACACATACACAATGCAAGTGGTCTGCCTTTATCACGTTTCCTTTCATGTCATAGTCAAGAGAATGAATACACTCAACATCTGCATGTAGTGTAGCACAACATCATGGTAGCTCCAAAGAGTGCATGTCATGCACTTTTCACTCATCCATATTCTATGGTTGCTTGTAAGATCGAAGTGTGTTTGTCTTCAGCGTTACGTCTTTCTTGTTTGCTATTTTGCACAACGGTCTTGTTCATGAACCATGCCTTCACCAACATGGGTCAACCAATGTGCCTGTGGCTGCATTGGAAGTATCACTTCACATGAGATGACCCATGCAATGTTAGCTTAGGAGTAGGAGTAGTGTTTTCTTTTGAGTTGTTTGCTTGCATGCTTGTTTTCTTACTTCCTTTTCTTGTTGTTTGTTTGCATGCTTGTTTTCTTACTTGCTTTGCTTTCATTGTTGCTTCTACTCTTACTTTGATTTGAATGTTTGTTAGTTCGTTTATTTCATTTCGTAGGATAGTTTTGCACGAAACCATGTATGACTCTTGAAACAAGCTGGGTAAATTAGAAGAGGCCTTGTGCAGCTATCACTACTTGGTTATGTGTCATCCTGCCTCTATATGAAGAACTTGTTACTTTCAAACTATGATACGTTGATGGAAAATAAGTATTGTTCGAAGTGAACCTTGGTGAAAACACAATTCTTGTGCGCTAACTAGTTTCACCTACTCTAGTCGGTTGTTTTGGGTTAACCCTTGTCAGCTCAGTCAAGTAGTGTAAGGTGAGGGGGAAAACCTTAATAGGCACATCAGAGGTATAATAAATTACTTCTCTGTGGGAACAACCTCTTATGCTCTCAATAAGTCAGGATCCCTCTTCCGCCTCTGAAATGAATAAGTGATATGCACAGTTACGAAGACGAAAAATGTAAAAAATGAGAAAGTGAAAAAAGTTTGAAAAAATGAAAAATGAATGAGGCAAAAGAAGAGAAAGGCTTCTTGCACAGAGAGGTGATGCAAGTAAATCCATCAGGGTACTGAGCATGCTCACTGGCAACAAAGCCATGCTTGTGTTCCTATGTGACTCCACCAGGGTACTTTCCAGGCCTACTAGCAACAAAGCAACACGAGAGATGAAACTAAGAATCTTACGACTATACTGCTTATGCACCAATATACCTCTCAACCCTAATCGAAACAATTGTGTTGTTTTGGCTAGGAAGGTGTGTCAGTCGATGAAGAGCTTAGCAGATGCTACATCTTACAATCAAGCTAGTGTGAAACCAGGACAAGCTAAGAACTGAACAATACTTCCGAAAGTGTTAGACTTTCTTTTCACAAACAAGGTCCATTCAGAGAGCTAGAGTTCTACCAGTGTGTCACCAAGTGTTGTAGCGGCTACAACCACCCTCCAAAATTTTTCCTTGGCTTCGTTTTGGAACCTCCCTTCAAACCTTCACAACAACTTTCCTTTCTTCGTCAAGTTTACAAGCTTCAGTGTTTTTCTTACATAAAAGCAGCCTGTCGATCACATCTCAATGCATTCCCCTCATAGGCTGATCACCCAAACTTGATCTAGCTGCAGGCTGAGAATCTCCCCCAAGAAATTGCACAATTCTGGAGGGCAACCAACCTTCCCTCCAGAAATTGTGCAATCTTGTCTAGCAACCTGTTGGGCTCTAGAATTGCGCAATTCTGCCATTAACCCTCATAGAAAAAATTGTGTAATTTTTCCCAGTAAGGCTACTCAGCCCAGAATTTGTGAAAATCTAGGTAGCAATCAACTACTTTGCCCAGAAATTGTGCAAATCTCCTGGGCAGGCAGCCCATCTCCCACCCAGAAATACGCACATTCTCCCAGCAGTCGAACAACCTCTTGCATGTGTAGCTGAGTTGACTGGTTCCCTCCGGGACCGGGCAAAACTAAATTGCATGCATGGGCTACTTCTCCCAAGGCAACAGCAAAGGCATCCCTTGTTTTAGGGATCTATTTTTAGTAGTGGAAGGTTACATGCAAGGATCAGTTCAGAAACCTCCCACCAAGTTTTGCTTTCCCTAGATTTGTGGTCTGCACGTCACAACCCCAATGTTATCAAAAATCATCAACCAGATGTTACAGATCTCATTCCTCACATCAACCTTACAGCTCTAACTTCCCACATCACATCTAGGAGTTGTCGACACATTCAACTCAGCTTTTTGGGATAAGCCCGCTTTCCATGACTTGTGTTGCATTTTTGTCACTTTTTGTGTTTTCACTTGTATGAATATTGTTTGCTTGTTTTCTTTGAGCCCTTATTGTCGTTTACATGTATATTAGCTTATCCTGGCACTGTTTCAGTTATCATTGTTATCTCACTGCTTTCGCATGCATGAAACTATTTTTCCCAAACGATCATTGATTTAACAACTCGCCTCACCCACATGCATGTTGTTCCATTTGCTGAATTCGGCATTCACCATTTGCATGCATGATCATTCACTTATGCTTACACTCAGTATTACCATGCATTCGCATTCACATTCGCATTCAGTTGCCCGTCGGTGAGTTTGGTCAACCTTGGCTTGGACTCTACCCCACTAGACAACATTGTGCAATCCTGAGATGGAAGGCTCTACCTTCCTTTATATAAATGTGCATTTCTACCCAACAGTTGTTCCCTAGTCCTTCTTTGCACAATCCTGAGGGACAGTGACTTCTCGCCAAGAAAATTGCAGAATGCGGCGACTGAGCTTGTAGCCATTGCCAGCTGAGGTTGCACATTGCGCAACTCCAGTTGTCCTCAACTAGACTGGAATATGAATTATGTAGTTCCAACTCTCAATCAATCCCCCAGTAGCCCAAACTATGCCTTTTACAGTCTTAGCAGTCAGTCTCCCAACCTCCCATCTAAAATTTCACAACCTCATGATCAGTCACACAGGTATGTTGCAAGTCAATTCTGAAGTTCAGTTTGGTTTTCGACTGACAGATTTCTTGCAATGAGTGTTTCCATTTCTCCAGGTATTTCCGGTGTTCATCTGCCTCTCATGCATGTAGGTACAATGGTTACCAAGAGGGTAGAGTCAAAGACATCGTTGAGAGCACACCTGGAGATGTAGTCAATCAAATGTCTACGAGCTTGCCTACTCATGAAGATATAAAGTTGTTCGTAGACAAGAACATCAAGATATCAAGCTAGAAACATAATTAACAACAGCTCAAGGCATCATACTGAATGAAATGAATGCAAAAAATGCATCAAATGTAGTGAATGCAGTGAACACATCAAATGCAATGAATGTAGTGAATGCAACGAATGTAGAGAATGCAATGAATGCAAGAGGAAGGTTATTGACAACGCAGAGGTGAAACAAGGTTGCAAGATCAAGGAAATCCACTGATGATGAAAATAAATTTGGAGACTCAGGCTATGAGGTGATGACATGACATCAAGATCATGGGAAGACAGGGAATGGAACAAATAAGGAGTTGCATGTGCTGAAGCAGAAACTCAAGGAAGAACACGAAGCTGTGCAGACAAATGAATGAGTTGTAGTAGGAACAGGAACAACAATGAGTGCAACATGCACTCATGGATGAAACTACTCCCGTACAAGTTGAAGATCCATCCCATTAGCTAGCATGGAGTAGAGATGCTGAGTAGTGTTGTTGATTACATGCAATGGATTTATTAGTATGCAAGTCATTGTGAACACACATGCACTCCAACCCATTCAGCACTCCCACCAAGGTGAAGACAAGAAGTAACTCCAACTGGAGCTGAACATGTACTTCGGAAAGTTGATGCACATGACCACCAGAACACACTTGAAGATCAGCACTGATACTATGCATCAATGTGATTTCAGTTCAGTCACACCCAAGAATACCATGTGTATGTTAGCAGATGAGTTGGGTGAAGGAGCTGAACCAATGCACCAGTTGCAATGGAGGCAAGAGTTTTCTTCAACAAGATGTCACCATGAGGTGCATGCACACCATCATGGATGACCAAGCTTGGCATCAACTCACCACCTTCACCATCACCAGAATGCCAAAGAGTTGGTCTCATCACAATGGACCAAGTGTCAATGATGTCTTGCATGACTTTCTCAAGCCATGTTGTCTCACACGAGTACAAGTCCATTGTAATGTAACGTCATGTCAAGTGTAATTCAAGTGTCAATAGTTGGATGTAACAGTCATATAGTAGGTGAAGAGTCATGAGGGTAGTTGAATTGTCACATAGGGGAATGTCAAGGGTCACCCCACCCTTTGCTATAAATAGTCCCTCATAACTGATTATAGGGGCTTTTGGTAAGCCAAGCTTCCGATAAGACTATTTTGGAGAGAGCTTGGATAGTAATATAACACGCCTTGTCTTTTCCACTGCATGAAGCTATTACATCTATTTGGAGGAGTAGGCAGATGTGGTTGTAACATTGCACTGTTGGGGCTAGCGGGTTTACATATGTATTGTATGACTAGAACATACATTTCTTTATATAATAAGAGTCAACACGTTTTAATGCATATGTTGTTATTGTAGTTGGACTATTTTAGTTGTTGTAGAAATGTATGTTGTTTAACTTACGTAGTTGTGTATGAACAATTTTGTATGCGATTATATAAATCTTGTTGCATATGTGTTGTTGGTTTAAGCATCACTTTGGATTGCCAGCTAACTTGCTTTTCATATTGTAATGTCTCTCTGCTCATGTGTTCCCTTCCTAGCTGAGTACTATTACACGTTGCCAAGGGGTGCACTCATCTCAACCCACCTGTGTTAGAAGCTCCCATGAAACTTCCTTGACTCACTGCAATGGTCACACCCTTTCTATTGATAGAGTTATCTTACTTGCCTCTGTGCAACATCGCAGTCAAGGCATTACCATACAACCCACTGCTGGGACTCCTATACCAAATGGTTTGAGGTATAATTGGGACTTCTTACCAGGGAGATCCCCTTGACATGTTAGTGGGTCCAACACCATCAATATTTGGCACTAGAAGGAGGACCAGATGACAAGCTAAGTCCTCACATCTGTTTTGAATATCTATGCACCTTTCATGACTGTTATAGACATTTTTGGGCACTTCAACCCCAATCACAAATGTCCATAAACTGAGGGCTCTTAACTCCCTAAAAGGGTTGCTTCACTGCCTAAAAGAACAAGGTCAACTGATTACATCATCTCCTAGAAGTTCTCCACTAAAAACTGCTCATAAATGGTCAAAACTGGACCATACTGAAAGCTCCATGCAGGGGGTGCGATGCATATCACCTTCCCAATGTACAAGGTGCGATGCATATTGTTTTTCTCCTCTGTAGGGTGTGATGGTCGGGAATGGACAAACAGCCGTGACCAAAATGCGAGGTGGAAGATCATGGAATCTTCCAGAAGCTTCCCCTCTGACACTTACCACTCCATTTTCGACCAGGGATGAGTAAGAGATCTTCATTCTCCAAGTGGAAGTAGGAACTATCATAGAGAAGACACTAATGAAGATCCCAAAAGATGACTCATTCATCTGCATGCTTTTTTCTTGTATGTTTTTCTTTTGTTGTTGCTTCTGCTCTTTCTTTTCTTTGATTGTTTGTTAGTTCATTTGTTTTATTTCATAGGATAGTTTAGCATAAAACCATGTATGACTCTTGAAACAAGATGGCTAAAGTACAAGAGCCCTTGTGTAGCTAACACTACTTGGTTATCTATCATCCTGCCTCTGTATGAAGAACTTGTTACTTTCAGCCCATGATACGTCGATGGAAAATACATACTATTCGAAATGAACCTTGGTGAAAATACAATGCTTGCACACTAACTAGTGTCACCTATACTACTCGGTTATTTTTGGGTTAACCCTTCTTAGCTGAGTCAAGTAGAGTAAGGTAGGGGGAAAACCTTAATAGGCACATCAGAGGTATAATAAACTACTTCTCTATCGGAACAACCTCTTCTTCTCTCAATACGTTAGGATCCCTCTTCCACCTCTGAAAGAAATAAGTTATATGCACAATTACGAAGATGAAAAATCCAAAAAATGAAAAAGTGAAAAAAATTTGAAAAAATGGAAAATGAATAAGGTGAAAGAAGAGAAAGGCTTCCTATAGAGAGAGGTGATGCAAGTAATTCCATCGGGGTACTGACCAGGCTCACTAGTAGCGAAGCCATGCTTGTGTTCCTATGTGACTCTGCAAGGATACTATCCAGGCCAGCTGGAAGCGGAGAAACACTAGAGATGAAACTAAGACTCTTACGACTATACTACTTGTGCACAAATATAGCTCTCAATCCCAATTGAAACAACTGTGTTGCCTTTTCTTGGAATGTGTGTCAATCAACCAAGAGCTTGGCAGATGCTACATCTTAAAATCTAGATAGTGTGAAACCAAGACAAGCTGAGAACTGAACAATACTTCGGAGGTGTTAGACTTGATTTTCACAACCAAGGTCCATTCAGGGAGCTGGAGTTCTACAAGTATGTCACCAAGTGTTGTAGCAGCTACAACCACCCTTCAAAATTTTTCCTTAGCTTAATTTTGGAACCTCCCTTCCAACCTTCACAACAACTTTCCTTGCTTCATCAAGTTCACAAGCTTCAGTATTTTCCTTAAAAAAAGGTAGCTTATCGATCACAGCTCGATGCATTCCCCTCACAGGCTGATCATCCTGACCTGGTCCAGCTGTAGGCTGAGCAACTCCCCCAAGAAATTGTGTAATTCTGGAGGGAAACTAGCCTTCCCTCTAGAAATTGCGCAATCCTATCTCGCAGCTTGTTGGGATCCTAAATTGCACAATTCTGCTGTCAACACTCACAAAGAAAATTGCACAATTTTCTCGAGAAAGGTTGCTCAGCCCATAATTTCTGCAAATCTAGGTAGCAGTCAGCTACTCTGCCAAGAAATTATGCAAATCTCCTGGGCAGCGAGCCGATCTCCCAGCCAGAAATGTGTACTTTCTCCCAGGAGCTGAACATCCTCTTGCATGTCTAGCTGAGTTGACCAGTTCCCTCTGGGACAAAGAAAATCTAACTTGCATGCATGGGCTTCTTCTCCGAAGGGAGCATGCAAAGACATCCCTTGTTTTAGGGATCTATTTTGAGCAGTTGGAGGTTACATGCAAGGATCAGTTCAGAAACCTCCCACCAAGTGTCGCTTTCCCTAGATTTTTGGCATGCACGTCACAACCTCGATGTAATCAAAACTCATCAACCAGATGTTGCAGAGCTCATTCCTCACATCAACCTTGCAGCTTTGACATCCCACGTCACTTCTAGGACTTTTCGGCACATTCAACTCAGTTGTTTTGGGGTAACCCACTTTCCATGGCTTGTGTTGCATTTTTGTCACTTTTTGTGTTTTCGCTTTATATGGATACTGTTTTTTTGTTTTATTTGAGCCATTTTTGTCATTTTCATGTATATTAGCTTTTCCTAGCAAATTTTTAGTCTTCATTGCTATCTCATTGTTGTCACATGCATGAATACGTTTTTCACAAACGGTCGCTAATCCAACAACTCTTCTCACCCACATGCATGTTGTTCTGTTTGCTGAATCTAGCATTCACCATTTGCATGCATGATCATTTAGTTATTCTTACAATCGTTATCACCATGCATTCACATTCACATTTGCGTTTAGTTTCCTGTCAGCATGTTTGGCCAACCTTGGCTCAGACTCTGCCTCACCAGACAACATTACGAAATCCTGAGAGGGAAGGCTTTTCCTTCCTCTATAGAAATGCACATTTCTCCCCAGTAGTTGTTCCCCTAGCCTAATTTACACAATCTTGAGGGACAGTGACTGCTGGCAAAGAAAATTGTGCAATGCAGTCATTGAGCCTGTAGCCATTGCCAGCTGCGATTGTGGATTGTGCAATTCTAGCAGTCAACAGCCAGACTAGATTGTGCATTGTGCAATTCCAGCAGTAAGTAAGTCTCCCAGCAGACCAGACTATACCCTCTGCAGTCTTGGCAGTCAATCTCTCGACCTCCTAGCCAAAATTTTGCAACCTTCATGATCATTCACACAGGTATGTTGCAAGTCAGTTCTCAAGTTCACTTTGGTTCTTGACTGACAAATTTCTTTCCATGAGTGTTACCAAGTCTCTAGGTATTTCAAGTGTTCATCTACATCTCAATAGTGTAGGTACAATGGTTTCCAAGAGGACAGAGTCAAAGACACCATTTAGATCACAGCTAGAGATGCAATCGATCAAATGTATATGAGCTTGCATACTCATGAAGGTATCAAGTTTTTCATAGACAAGAACATCAACATATGACAATGAGAAGCATCATGAACAATAGTTGAATGTAGCTTACCGAACACAGCGAATGCAACAAATGCAGTGAATGCAGTGAAAGCAATAAACGTAGTGAATGGAGCGAACATAGCGAATGCAATGAATGCAAGAGGAAGGTTGTTGACAACACAAAGGTAGAAGAAAGTTGAAATATCAAGCAGATCCACTAATGATGAAAGCAACTTTGGAGACTCAGGTTATAAGGCGAAAGCATGACATGAAGATCACGCTAAGACAAATAATGGAACAATGAACGACTTGCATGTGCTGAAGCAAAAATGAAAGGAAGAACATGACGATGCACAAACAGGCAAATGAGTTGCAGGAGGAACATGAATAGTAGTGGGTGCAACATGTACTCACAGATGAAACTGCACCCATAGAAGTTAAAGATCCATCCCAACAGCTGGCACAGAGTAGACATGCTGAGTAGTATTGTTGATCAGATGAAAGGGATTTAGCACACTCACCAAGGTTGCACAGACAGACGAATGAGTTGCAGCAAGAACAGGAATAGTAATGGGTGCAATATGCACTCATTAATGAAACTGCTCCCATACAAGTTAAAGATCCATCCCAGCAGTTGGCACTGAGAAGAAATGGTCAGTAGTGTTGTTGATCGAATGTAAGGGATTCAACATCATGCATGTCATTGTGCACATGCATGCAATCCAACCCATTCAGCACACTCACCAAGGTGAAGAGAAGAAGCAACTCCAACTAGAGCTAAACATGTACTTTGGCAAGTTGATGCGCATGAACACCAGAACACACTTCAAGATCAGCATAGAAACTATGCATCAATGTGTTGTTGGTTTAACTACACCCAAGAAGACCATGTGCATGTTATGAGATGAGTTGGATGAAGGAGCTGAACCAATGCACTGGTTGCAATGGAGGCAAGAGTTCGCTTCAACAAGGTGTCACCATGAGGTGCATGCACACCATCACGGACAACCAAGCTTGGCATCATCTCACCACCTTCACCATCACAAGCATGCCAAAGAGGTGGTCTCATCACAACATACCAAGTGTCAGTGATGTCTTGCATGGCTTGCACAAGCCATGTTCTCTCACATGAGTACATGTGCATTGTAATGTAATGTCATGTCAAGTGTAAGTCAAGTGGAGTAGTTTATACCTCTTAAATAGGGCTAACCTGACCTATAGGAGAAAACTAGTGAGGGTTTTGAGAATGCACTATGTGGGATCACGTTTCTTCACCAGCGGTAGAGGCATGGTGAGACTTACCAGGGGCATGGCGAGATTTGCCAGGCTGTGGAGGGAAAACCCATCAGGGTCGAAGCCAGGCTCCCCATGTGTAAGCCTTTTATCTACTTCTGATTCATGCTCATGCCCACATGCTCAGTCAAGGCCCCTTAGCTCATTTTACGCTCCCTACAGACTCAGGCCCAAGAGGCGTAGCCATATGCTACTCAGGGAAAGTCTAATGCTGAGAGGCACGACATCACTGGTGCACAATCTAGGAGTGAGAGATTTGAGGGCGAGGGTAGCCAAAATACCCCCTTGCACTGGAGTGGTTTGTCTACTTGACGACCGAGGAAGATATGACAGATCTAGATAGGGTTTTCAGCTCCCAAACAATAGAAGCAATGGCGGCCATGCAGAATACGCCAAACAAATGCTGATTCAAAACAACCATCATTCAAAAACGGACAGATCCATTCATGGGCAAGGATTGATTTCTCTTGAACCAGATCAGAATTTTATCCATGGATGGAGACACAGCCCGTCAGATATGAACCACCAGAAGACAGATCTACCCTCGATCTGGATAGATCTGGAAGGATTTACACGAGTCAACAACGCCCAATATCGTTCTGCTAGCATAAAATGCGACAAAGTGTTGCATGAAAAATCTGGTAGCTTACTTCTTGATCTTTTTCTTCAAGAATCTAGGATTTTAAAAACTGATCCCCATCCCATATTAAGAGAAAAGATCTACATGAGGACGGTCCTGGACTATCTATAGGTTTTACTAGATCATGTGGGAATACTACGAGCCTGCAAACAAATCAGACCAGATTCAGAACAAGTTTTGGTGCTTGGGCAGGAACAACAGGGAGAGGTGATCATCCCATCACTGGATCTTGAAGCCTCGATAGCAGAGATGCTAGAAGGTAAACAAATTACCCTTTTTATTAGAACTCTGGAAGGAAACACAATATGCATAAAAATAGGGAGTTGCGGGGAGATAAAAACCCTCAAACAAAGGATACAAGAAAGGTTGGGCATTCCACCTTGCAAACAACTCTTGATTCATGTAGGAAAAGTACTACAGGAGGAGCACAAGATAAAAGAATATGACATAGGCAGAGACTCAACTATCTACCTGAACACAAGACTCCATGGTGGCTACTCTGGAATAAGATCCAAAGGACCAGTTTCTTTCAAACATGTAGTAAAGGGGAAAATGGGGTCTCGTATACAATCAGAATAACAAGCCATGACTCCTAGTGCCTACATCATCGAGCAGACAACTCAGAACCCAACCCTATCGATCGCTATACCTGAGGTAAATGAAATACATGATGATTATTTATCGAAAGTAGTGATATGTAGATTTAATGGGTTTTGGCCAAAACTGGAAGCCCTAAATCAATGGATTTATTCCATATGGATAGAAAACTGTGATATACACCTGTGCTCTAAAGGTTTTTTCATTGTCAAATTCTACACAGTTAATGGCAAGGAATATACAATGAATGAGGGACCATGGTTTTGGGGTAACGCTAGACTTTTCTTGACATCATGGTTTCTGGAATTTGATCCAAATACCATGGTGGTCTCCAAAATGCCTGTGTGGGTTAAACTATATAACCTACTGCTACATTTTTGGCACATCAAAGTATTAGTAGGCATTGGCAATGGTCTGGCAAAAGTTTTAAAAGTAGACAGTGAGTGTCTTACCAAGGACATCTACACCTTCGCCAGAATCTGCATGGAGGTTGATCTCTGTCAAGGGTTACCAAACCACATCCTCTTACTCCACAATGAAAAGAAATGGCCTCAGCCTCTTGACTATGAAAAAACTACCTTTACAAGCCACATTTGTCATCAAACTGGTCATCTACAAAGTTCTTGTCCACAAAACAAAAAATACAGGAAAAGTAGACAACCTCCAAAGCCAAAAGGATGGCAGTTTTCAGCTGCTCTGGTAGAGGATATAGAAGAGGAAGAAAATGCAGGAATTACCACAAACACCACACTCCAAGAAGAATAACACCCAGAAGCCAAACATCTAGGAAATATCCCAGCCTACAATGAACAAAGCACTCAATTTAAATCACAAAATGATGAAAACCAGAACTGCTCTGTGTTAGTTCCAAGGACAACTGGCTCATAGTAGAAGAGTGAGCAACTCATTCCTGGGAAAGAAATTGGTGGAAGTAAGCGAACTCACTCAACAGAAAACTAAGATTCTAACTGTTATCACTCAGGTTGTCCCTAGGCTCCTAATAAGGATAGGGCCGAGGTAACAACAAACCAATCTTCTGATTGCAGGTTCTAGCACACCTGCAATCGGAGAGGGCTCTATCCTTTTAATTCAACCTTAGTTGATGATTTTAGGCTAGCTTTCTGACTTCAAGGGAGTGTTGATTGTGATTGGAAAGAAGGTAGGATTCTCGAACAAAGAGGCATGGTAAG